>BMAT01009214.1:233577-246816 GCA_019649035.1 Elysia marginata
TCTTGTTTCGATGAATGAATTCTAGACTAGCTTAGGGACTTAACACTAGTAACAAAGTCACCATAGCTCGAGACAATGCGCAACCTTTCGGACCCGTGGTGACGCTTGGTCAGCCCCTTATGGGCTGGGAATGGGGATGTGCCTCCCTCGCGACTCACTGGAGCGGAGGGTTAAAGAAGAAAAAAAAATAAATAAATAAATAAACAACTAACATTCTTAACAAACAATTACCTCTACCTGAAGCTTTCACTTAACATAACATGATTAATTAACTAACCAACCGGGTCTAGATTTTTATTTTTTTTTAAATGGCACGGGGAAAAAAAAAAGGTGGATAAAATTATAGCGTGAAAGATCAATGTTCAAGGGTCAGAAACAGAAAGTGACAAAAAGATAAATGTGATTGTGAAGAGAAAGACCATGAGAAAGAGAGATGGAAACAGAAGTATGGGTGAGATCTAAAGAGAGAGAATGCTTAATAGATATCGTATTATTACATGTATTATTATTATTAGAGATAGACAAAAAAGACACACGGTCAAAACAGATAAAGATCGGTAAAAAGACATAAAATTTATGAATAGATAGATAGATAGAGGAATAAAGAGGGTATGTTAATGGTGAGACTGTTATGCTTAAAGTAGAAGTTATATTTGGTTACGTTTCATTTTAACTGATAAAGGTGAGTGTGTGATTATTTGGTCTGTATCAGAATATGCTTAGATATAAAGGTAAATATTTTAGATAATTGATTTGACGTTACTACTAGTATTTGAGACTTTTATCCCTGCGCTTTCTCCCTTGCTCATAAAACTAATTACACATGTACTTGCTAACAAAAATAATAATCATAATAACGTAGTGCAACTAAAAAGATAACTTAAAAATCCTTATATCAAGAAAGGCAATTCTGTTGCAATTTTATCAGAAACTTTATTGAAATTGTCACCATCAAAATCAAAACTAGAAATTATCATAATTATTATAAAACATGTCTCAAAATATTCTAATCAAAATGATTTAGAAAAAAAACAACCATCGTCAATGGACCCTTCTCTTAATCTGAATAAATTTAAGAAAAGTTTTGAAAAGAAAGATGTGACAGATAAGATGCTTAACAAAGAGGACATAGAAATAGATCCTTGATTTTCTATTTCTGTTTCTGTTTTGGCTTTTAACGTGTAGTTCTATCTGTAGTGATAGTATTATTGACTTGTCACTAAGTGTTGAAAAAAAAAGACTTTTAAAGAATTCAAGAGCGTGCGATTTTTTTAAATGTAGCTCAACAACATCAGAAATTTAGCTGTCAAAGTCAAGAGTATAAAAATCCTGTTAACACTAACAGCAAATTTTCAAAAGTATATGTGGGTGTATTTCGTCATATTATTTTCAAAGCATGAATTACCAATAATAATTTATAAGAAAAAGTGCCATATTGACTTGACTGAAAACGTTCCGTGGTTTATGGAAAAGCACACAAATAAATCTTATACCTTGATCATCGTAATATTTGAAGTATATATATATTATATCTCTTAAGTAATATAAATTTCCACACTAAGTTATGATTTAATTCAATGACAGCGTTTACAAATACTGTTTAACTTGATTCTACTTTAATAGTCATACAGCAAAAAAAAACTTTTTTGCATAATTTTCAAACAAGAACCAAAAAAAATACAAAGGTTGTACAAAAAAGTCAAAACATGATTTTGCAGTGAATTTTGAATTAACACCGAAAAGTCTGGGCACCAATCAAAATGCTGCAATACAGTTCAGAATTATTTCAGTCTCTCAACAAAGCAAAAAAAAAACAAAACACAAAAGCTTGTGCCTACAGAAAATCATCATTATAGTTAATCAATGTCAGACTAGGATGTCATAAGGGATTAAACAGAGATGGGCTATAATATAGTAAAATAAAACAAATGGTCAAAACAGTTTTGAAATAATGTTGTTTCCGCTAGGGTTTTTTTTTACAGTAGTACAAGTATTATAACAAAACAATATAATTTTAAAAAAAAAAACAACAACATTTGTGTTAATAATACAAACCATGTTGTTGATAGTATGATAAATTTAGTGATTGATTCAAGCGAATGCAATACAAAAAGTACAGAAATTTCAAAATTGCATTTTTCCAATTGCAATTAGCCTATAAATGTTAAACCGTCAAAGCTGATTCTAGTGATAAGCCTATATTTGGTTCAAGTTACAGTGAAGACAATGCCCTGAGATATTTAAAAACGCAACCAAAAGAAAAAACACACTCTCACGTATGGCATGTACATATTATGTTAGCCCACATAGATCATAGACAAAAACATTAACATATGCGATCATAAAGTCCTACTACCGGTACTAAACTCTGTTTACATTAGAAAAATTGGACAAATCAACTTTACCACCATTAAATGCAGTGATAGGTGAACAAGGGATTCGAACGACAAAGACCTCCATGACACATGACAAGAGTGTCCAGGCAGTGGGGGGTTTATCGTGGACACATGGCGTGTCGACCTCCATCTACAGGCAGGCATGTTCCAGTGATGTAGCTTGCATCATCTGAGGCTAGGAATGCTATGGACCGAGCAACTTCATCTGCCTCGCCGGGCCGGCCAAGGGCGTGTGTCTCCTTGCTGCGCTCCAAAAACTTTCCAAAAATAGTAATGAAGTGAATCATAGAATTGTATATATGTTGTAGAAAAATGGAGAGGTGGGGAGGGGGGGGGATAATGAATGTCTTGATGAAGGTTTCATTTACACTAAAACAAGTCTGTAAGGAACAAAAGAAAGAGGACGAACTAAAGTAAAATCATTTCTGCAATATCATATCACTACATAAATACACTTAAACTCTGTTTCAAATAAACAGTCACAGTTGTTGTTTGTAAAGTTCCACTTAGCAACGAAAGAGCAAAACAAGAAGTTTATAAAATGAAAGGCTAACAACGAGGTGAAAAAAGTTAATCGACTTGCTATTTATTTAGAGTGACACCCAGCTTGCTAAGTTGTATAATCGTTAAAATTGGAACTTAAAGTTAATCTAAAGATTTTACTGAAATGGACGTACACAAATCTATGACGTTTAACGGTCGCAAATGAATAGTTAAAGAGATATTAGCTGTGAGAATTGAGTTTATCACTATATCTCTTTTTTCAAGAGACGGGACTCAAATTTCGTGCATTGTTTCGTCCACAGTAGGATGCAATACTGCAAATGTACTATTAACTTTACCTTAAAACAAGAAGGTATGAAACGTCCTGTCAGGTGTTTTAAAGGCAGCTAAGTAGCTAGCTAGCAATACAAAAAATTTTAGAGATCTTTGATATCTTTGTTACGGATCCTTTTAAAAAGAGACATTCAAGAAAATAACATGAAGTGAGTAAAAGATAATGAACAAAGAGGAAGATACAGATTAAAGAAGGGAAGGGAGGGGAGCAAAAGAAATACTAAAACTAGAAGATAATCTGAAATTTCTTTTTCCTTCTCCTCCTCTCCTCAGCTCTTTCTACTTCCAGTTTCAATTTCAGACCCTTTTCAGTTCACACGACCCGCACAACATAAAATTCGAATTTTGACATAAACATGTACAAGGGAATCTGGATAGAGTCAAAATTCTCATTATCTCTGGACCAAAGGAGTTTGTAGAATTTAAGCAAGAGTTGACATCTATCTGCACTTTATGCTATATGTCTATATACTTACTGCAGCAAAAGCCTCTTGACTAAGGCCTCCTCTTAGCTGCAGACCTGTGGTAATCACGCCTGGGCTGTGAATAGTAAATTAAATAATGTCGTTAGTGTCTGTGTGTGTGTGTCTCTCTCTCATCAATCATTTCTATCGATCTGCCTATCTGTCAATCTATCTATACCGTAATCTCCGTGTTCGTGAGTTATTGTCAATCGATCTACCTAGCTGTCTGTTTGTCCATCTATTTATTACCCCCCCCCCCCTCCTTCCTCTAAATGATAAATTTGTCAAAATATTTAAGCATTCAAAAATTTTTCGGCTCCTTGAAAGATAACTGGTCCTTTAAGTTTATGTGATTTAGTTCAGTTATATACAAATGATTGAAATGTTGTAAAGGTATGAAATTAGCAGTGGGGAGAAATAGGCTTTTTAGTGGAAATGCCCGAAATGTCTGCCTTTAGTATGATTTTAACCTTCGACTTATAGATGCTTCGGCACCGCCCGCCTTGCCACGTAGAGAAACACAGCTTAAACCATGTCGCCACTCATTGTTTCCAAACAAATAGAAGCGATATAAAAGAACAATAATTGATGGAACTGTTAGCACTAATATAAACAGTGTTGTCTGCCCATTATTCGGCTCATTGAAACGTCAAAGGGGCTTAAAATTCGTGGGACTTTAATTACGCACTGTTTGGTTGTTTATAAAGAGAATAAAAGAACTATAATTAGTTAAGCTGATAGAAGTTATCTGCTCATTTTTCGGCTCATTCAAAGGTCTCTGAGACCTTAACCCTATTTACTCTTAAGAACTCTTGCTCGATTTACACTAAGTTCCTTAACTAGGTTCAAGTATTCCTGTGCATAGGGAGATAATTCTAAGTTCAACCTTCCGCACAGTCCCAGCAGTAACGTTTTATTAGGCTGCCCTGACTGAGAGGGGGGGGGGTGGACGCTTACAGTGATGTCTCGGTCCCAACAGCTCGTATTGGGGTAAAAAGTATCTTTTTTTTTTTTCGGTCGCATCGGGTTAAAATTACATGACTCAAGATACAAACTGTTTGATTGTTTATAAAGGAACCGAAACACAGGTGGATAAGCACAAATAGGTGTTTCTGATAATACTCGTAGTTATCTGCCTATTATTCACACTACTTGACATGCAGGGAGAACTACATTTTGTACTTCCATTCCAACAAACCCCTTTCCAACTCAGGAAACACCATAATGACGACATCACTCTGCAACACTATATAAGTCAAATTGTAACGAGGTTTACAGTTATAATAACAGGAATACAGGAGAAATTGTCTTGAAGAGCCGGAGGCCTGTCGATGGTCTTGATCCTGATCCCGACCAAATTACCTGTTTTAAAGAATCACCTTTCGCAAAGCTGACTTTATGGAGGCAAGTCACAAAGCGCGTTATAAAGTTTAAATCACTGCGATTGTCGACGCACAAGATACATGTTTAATATAAACAAGTGAGGAACGTCGAGTTTAATCCTTGTCCCGATTAACTATTCTAAGTTCATATTTATAAATTAACACTAAACTGAACTCCTAACTTCGCCAAACCATTTCTTCGAATAAAAATTTCTTTCAAGTATTTCTCAACATAAACTACGGTACTACGGGGGCAGACTGGTAGAGTGGTTAGCGCGTCGGAGTCGTGATCAGGAGGTCTCGGGATTGATTCCCGACCATGCCATGTTTCAATTGCCTTCGGAAAGTATTTTACCTTAACTTTCTCCAGTCCCCCAATCTGTAAAATGGGTACCCAGCTACAGGCAATTCTTGAATTTGTGGTATGCGCCGCAACACCTTGCAATTGCATATTGGTTAAATAAAAGTGGCCTTCAAATGCACTGGTCTGCTGGGGCATTAACGGCGCTGCTCTTGTGGCGACACAGTTACGATGAGTAACGAAGCCAAATTTCCCAAAAGGGATAAATATATAGTGTACAAAAATAAATTTAACAAAAAACTATGTTCCATGTGAATTTGTTTTAGTAAAGTTTTTAATAAGGCTAATGGCCAAAGTATAAACTTCAACCGCCAAATTCTACTTCCCGTTGGTTTCTGATTATCTTTTGATCGTTGTCAATTTTTTCAATATACTTTAAAAAGTGTGCAAGAAATTGTGCATTAAAAATACTGAAATATACATGATTCTATTAGCTACAGCTGGTGAACGTGATAAAGCATGTGAGGGTAGACTCAGCAATTATGGAAAGGTTCAGTTCAAACAATAATTTTGTCTGTTGAGAAAAGCTGAGCTAAAGAAGGACTGCCTTAACAAACTATAAATTGTTATGTTAAATTGTTTTGACTAAATTACTCACTTGACGGAGTTGCACCTGACTTGCTTTGGAGCCAGTTCTGGGGATAAAAAAAAAGTAAAATTACCCTTAACTTTCGTTTACAGACTAGTTAAAACCTTAATAATCTGGGTGATTTCGAAGCAGTTCAGAAAACTTCCTGGACAATATTTACACCAACGTAAAACAAGACAATTTATGACATCAATGTAGACACTTGGATCATGTGACTCGCGAAACGGGAAATCTCGCCTGTACAACGAACTGTGTTTATTTATAACAAGTCAAGCATATGAACGTTCCAGCCTTGAAGCTGTTTTCAATGTTTCCTGCAAGCTGTTCAGAAAACAAGAAGGAAAAAAAGACTCTTGATTTATTTAGTCGAAAAGAATTCGTTGAAGTAAAGAAGTTACAAAGTAAAGGTCTGAAGACCTTAAACTATAGGCCTATACTTTTCATCCTTATTAGAATAACAGTTGTTTTTTTTTTAGCAGCTTTTAAATTTAAGGCATCGGATGGCCTACTTACCGATTTAATCTAAAGTGATTTGCTAAGTGTGGAAGGCAATGAAAACACGTTGTAATTGTGGTCTATACAACGAAAAGTATTTTATTTATAACCAGTCAAGCATATTAAAGTTGTCAGCGAGGTTTTAAGAAATTAGTTGAGCCTGGGAACCGGAGGGGTAAATACACCAAGTTCTTTGATTTCTGTCTTGTGGATTTGTGAAGGTAATAACGGCAGTTTTAGTATAGGTACGATATACATGGTGCTCAAAGTTTAGGTATGGTTTCCGTCTATTTGTGACAACAAATATTTAAAAAATTCTTTTGCTGTTGTTTTTTTTTTTTCGTAAAACGAAATTTTAATTTAGACATGGCTTATATAAATGTATATCAGGATACAAAGTCTCGAGCGCACTGTAACTTCGTTTGCGCTGGATTACTACGTACGACCACTGAGGAACAAAAGGATAAGTCGATAAGACGGTGTCTTAAGACGATCGCTTAGTAAGGTATAGAGCTGCATGCCTAGGTAAAGTTAGACTTTTATTTGAAAGATAATTCCTTTGTATTGTAATTGACATGGTGGGCACATCAAGCCTATCCTTATTATTTCGCATACACAGCTTGCAAGCACGAGGCACAAATTTACCAGTGTGTTGTTTTTAAGACAAATCTCAGAAACACTTGGTGTTGTTTTTAAGACAAATTTTACCAACACTTTGTGTTGTTTTTAAAACAAATTCGAGAAACACTTGGTGTTGTTTTTAAGACAAATTTTACAAACACTTTGACAAACGTTTAAATTATGCAAGATTTCCCGTCTGTCGATATCCCGTAGCCTTTAAAGCTCGAGAGCTTAAGAATGTGAAAATAAAGGTTGAACTCAAACGGCGTGTTTTCCATTTTCTTCTTTCTTTAAGTCTCCAACAACATTTGAAAAAAGATAAGCTTTTTTATTATTTACACCTAGGGTACATTTTTTGATAATTCACTCCTTGGTTACATTTTTTGACAATTTACTCCTACTCCTAGGTTACATTTTTTACAATTAACTCCTAGGTTACATTTTATTGACAATTTACTCCTACTCCTAGGTTACATTTTTTGACAATTTACTCCTACTTCTAGGTTACATTTTTTTTAAACAATTTACTCCTCGGATACATTTTTTGACAATTCACTCCTAATTGATTCAGAGAAAACAAAAAATATTCGATTTGTCTAGGGCACTGCGCAACACGCATTTGTTACTTCTGCTTTTTTTGTTAACTTCGCAGATGACAAAATTATCGCCAATCTAATCGTAGACTATGAACGTATTAAATTCATCAAATAAATTCATCACTTCCCAAATTGATAAGATGCTGTGCCGATTGCTGTCTTTTAGGTGTCAGCAAAACAAAACAAAAGTTTCCTTGATTTTAAGATAAAGGAAGGCCCGCTGCACAATTAACTGAGCATTTAAAAACAAGGAATCAGAACTGTGGATGTTTACAAAAATCTTGGCACTCACTATTGATGGCAAACTATATTGGCCTCCTAAGTCAAGGCAATTACTGTGTAAAAGAAGAATTACTAATCCCAAAATGTGCACGTTGAGGAACGCTTTGTTTCCGATGCTCATGACGATATGCTCAAAATATTTTATACTGGACCATGAGAAAATGATTTAACTTTTGGAATCAACTGTTGGGGTAAAAACTTATCACGCTCTCCTCCTGACTTATCAAACAGACTAAACTTTGAAAGGTCATAAGATACTGAGTAACGGTAATTTCTATCGGTAATTTTATTTTAAATAATCGACAACGATTTAAAAAATACCCACATTCTCTTCAATCGTTTTGAAAAACTAATTCGCAGAGGCCGATTTTTTTCCGATAAAACACGCACAGCAAAAGAGATGGACAAGAGCTCTTTTCCTCCAACCATAAAAAGTACTCAAACCTTAAAAAATAGTTCCCAGTGCTGCATTTTTAATTAGAGAATATGAATCAATGCTAGCTCATAATTTTAAGGGGATAGCTTTGTATTTTTAAGCTTGCGGTGAAACAATTAGGTTTAGGACTCTGGTCACGGCAGAAGTCGAAGTTGGTTAAGTCGATTTTCTGTTAATTTGATGCTTTATCGAGTACTTTGGAAACAAATATACTGCTATATATAATAAGGATCTGCACATAACTCGACATTTCATCCCAGTCGATGTTATTGCTTATGTCTTTGATAATGGATCGATAAAAGCAGAGTTGACAATGATCTATTAGTGCTGCTGTATGGTGTAATTTTCTCTTCTATTCCCATATCTTCATATCACTGGAACCAATATAAATTTTCACAGTTGGTCAAAAAGTATAACTAATCGAATCCCAGTAATGATATTTGTACCCTAGACCATACAAGAAGCAAATTGCACGACACAGCCAAGCGAAGCGTGAGATGGCAAAATAGGGATAAATACAAAGAGGCTGAAAATGTTTGAGAGGGCTGATTCATTCGCAGATTGAAAGACGAAAGGCAGAAGAAAACGTGTTACACAGAGCGCACAAAATTACTGTCTGCAAATGAAACTGTCGAGTGAGAGTGTCAGTCTAGTTTGAACATTCGGATTAAATGATCAAGTGAGAGGAAAGGAAGATCTAAAACTTAACATTATTCAATTCAAAATCAAAAGACCTAAGCTACGGTCACGGACAGGCAATTTCCATTTTTTAAAAATCACCCAGGCGTAAATACCATAAAACTACTAAAACATAAGCTACACCAAGGGTAAAGTGAATGCGGCAAAATAAACCTCTTTCTTTCTCACTCAACCTTGTATTGCGTTCAACAAAGAATGAGGCAGCTCTTGTTTTAAGTTCACTGCTGCACTGAGAACCATCGTGATAGACGAGAGATCCTAAACAAGAAAAAGTTGGCCTATATTAATACACTGTGGCAGCTTGGAAGGCGCAGAATCTCAATGAAGATGTTATTATTATTTTTAAACGAAAAAAGTTAGGGTAAAGGACTAGAGGTTCATTCGATTGCAAAATGTTATGTTTTACCAGTAAAAGAATTTAGCGCATAACAACAGAGGGATGAACTTCAAAAATTAGATTATAATTAAAATGCCAGCCAACTCGAGCCCTAAACTTCTTTTAATTACATGCCCTTTGGGACTATCAGTTTATAGTTCGAGAGGACGGGTTTAAACTAAGGAGAAACCTAGGCTTTAATCTGCTTTATGTAAGACAAAAGAAGACACCATCAGGATGGACAGCGGAAGCCCTGACAATAATCCACAGACTTCTTGCTGTGACTTCTCTTTTTGTACAGGGTTATCTACCAAGAGGAAACATATCCCACAAGACTGTTGTCTGGGGTCTAAAAGTATAAAAGGATCTACGAATAAAAAGTATTCAATAGTCCAAATAATACCAAATGAAAAAGCAACAGAGCCTGCCCTCTGGGTTTGCTCTAAAACTGTGAGTGCTTCAGACTAGATCTAGTTGCAAATACAGAGAAGCGTTGTCTGGTGCTAACGGTGTATATACCATAATATACAGGAGATGCTACAAGAAAGCTGTATTTAAAATAAAATGCAACATTGCATTTTTTTTTTCATATAAAGCTATACAAAAAAAATCTGCAATTATTGCGTATTTTTCCCCAAAGTACCAGTAGTAGGTATTGCCAAGTGACTTCACTGGTCAGATTATGGCACATAAGAGACATGCGGCTCATGGCATACCGGTCGTTCTCTAATCGGACTTCAAAGATCGATTTAGATCTTAAGGTTCTCTCCCTTTTTGAAGACAAACGTTTCAAACACACAGAAGTGTCACAACATGTACACTATTAGCAGGGGAGAGCGCTGTTTAAGCAAGAGATGCGGCGGACAGCGAAGCAGATATGGAAGAAAGCAGGGGTGCTCTTCACAATTTAGAAAATATCTTTGGTCTCCTAGATGGAATTAAACCCTTTCTTGCAAAGCTGCTGCTGCCTGGTGGGGGACACAGCCGGTGAACCTGATCCCGGCGAACATTGCTCTTGTCTGTATGCCAATTTTTTTTTTATTTTTTATGGGCCTAGCAGGGTCAGTTACAGTTAAAGTTATTTGTTGAATCCTATGTAATTTCATGTACATTATTAAATTTTAAGTGCTCTTAATTTTTTTTCATTCTTTCTACGACCAGTCGTACTTTTGCAGTTGCCTTTGAAAAAAACGTCTAAGTCGACACAGGATTTTTCAAGAAAAAGGGAAGGGAACATAAGCATGGCCTTTCAAAGGTTTTACCAGCAATTCCTCTATGACAGTTATTTTTCATCATGCTGCTACCTGCTACTCGAAGTTAGCTCTGTGCCAAGATTAGGCGACGTCTCTCACATTTTGGAGCACCAAGGTGCTATTTACTGTCACAACCAACAACACATACGACCTACAGCAGCAGATGCAATATGAGCCCGACCATAGCTCAGACCTAGGTAATCATGACTGTGGTAGTGATAAAAAATTCCCTTGCCAGCATGGGAAATGATATCTTCACCTTTTCCTTGGCACTGAGGGTGAGTTTAATTGCATTTTTTTTATTTTACAACAGCAGCAAATTAGGCACAATGCCTTTTTATTTGGCCACTCGGTGAGAGGGTTGCAGCGCAACAGAATTTTACAGTTGCAGGAACGGGTTATAATGTCTTCACCTCTTCCATATGCCTGAGAGTGAGAGGGCTACAGTGAAACAAGGTCCTAGGTTGCCAGCGCGGGATATGATGTCTGTATCCTATCTGAGAGTGAGAGGGCTGCAGCGCAACAAAACCCTACAATTGTTAGCACGGGATATGATGTCTGCATCTTTTCTGAGAATGAGAGGGCTGCAGCGCAACAAAACCCTACAGTCGCCAGCACCGATTATGGTGTCTTATCCTTCCCTTCTGCCTGAGAGTGAGATCGCTGCAGCGCATCGAAACCCCACAGTTACAAACACGGATATGATGTCTGCAGTCTGCACCCCTTCCTTATGACTGAAAGTTAGAGTAGTGCAGTGCAACAAAATTCCACAGTTACCGGCACCGGATATCATGTCAACACCCTTTTTCTACGCCTGAATTAAGAGGGCTGCAGCGCAACAAAACCCCACAGTTGCCAGTATGGAATACCATGTCAACACCCCTTTTCTAGGCCCGAGATAAGAGGGCTGCAGCGCAACAAAATCCCACAGTTGCCAATATGGAATATCATGTCAACACCCCTTTTCTACGCCTGAGAGTAAGAAGGCTGCAGCGCAACAAAACCTCACAGTTGCATACACGGGATATGAAGTCTGCAATATTCACCCCTTTCTTATGCCCCAAAGTTAGAGTGGTGCAGTGCAGCAAAACTCCACATCTGCCAGCTTGGGATATGATGTCTACACCCGTTCCTTCAGCCTAACAGAAAAAGAGCTGCAGCGCAACCGCAAGGATTATACTTCACCCAAGTGGAAAAATGGTAAGTCACGCCACCAAAGCCTTTAATGTAATACAAGTCAATGTAATAATTAACACGGCATTAAACGTTTAATAGATATATTATGATTAAAAAATAAAGCTGATATTTTTAGAACATCAATTTAAAATGATGGACTCTTTCATAGTTGTATACATGTATTTCATGAGCTAAAACATATATTGATTGACAAGGCTATAGGCCAAGAAATAAAAATGTTATAATAAAGAAATAGGCTTAAATCAAGAAAGGTAGAAAACACCTTAATTTACTCGGTGATCTTAAATAATATTCATTTTTATGTCCCCTTAACTTTCTTTAGAATGGAATGCAAAGTTACATGAAATTTTCTAAGGGTTTTAGACAGGAATAGGTGAAAACAATTTGTCATGCATGATAAATTATACATTTAAAAAGTCTTAAATTCAAAAACAAAAACAAACTACACTATTTTTCAAAAGTTGAACATTACACAATTTGTTTCATGGGTGATGCATTCAAAGTT
Organism: Elysia marginata; assembly: GCA_019649035.1. Lineage (NCBI taxonomy): Eukaryota > Metazoa > Mollusca > Gastropoda > Plakobranchidae > Elysia > Elysia marginata. The sequence goes on from BMAT01009214.1 coordinate 246,067, forward strand.
TCCTGTTACACTATGGCACTATCAAATGCATCTAGCCTGGTACTGTTGTTCAATTGTTCAATTTGATGAAGAGAGCTGATAGAGTTTTGTCTCTTTTTTAAGCCTATCTCAGCAATCATGCTCATCTCAAGCTCTTTTAAAGAGTGCTCAATACAGCGATGTCACTCAAATTTTCTAAAATTACTGAAAATCCTGACGCTACATTTATTGCGTAAATACACATATATTCAAAACGTGTCATTTGAGTGTGACTGAATTGTCATGGTTCATGGGATCAATCTCATTCAAATCTGTGTGTTTCTTCAGTTACTCAGGCTTCCATAAACGGCTAAAACAAAAAATAACTGGAAAACAGCAACGGCGTAAATACAACGCTTAAAGTTTCTTTCGCCATGAAATCATGTATATCTGATGTGTTACATAAACTGGGTGTCCAGAATCTGTAAGATAGGCAATATCATGAAAACAAAGAAAGGTACTACAGACCTGCAGATTTCTTACTGCCGGATCAAGTATAAGACACTCTACAGCCTCAAGTGGGAAGTTTAATATGTACTAATCAGAATGTTCTAGTTGTCTATACAAAGTCATGTTTATATTATATTATGTTCACACAAAAAATAACATCCAAGCGTTTTGCCTCTAGGCTTCCTCAGTAAAAATAAAGCTCCATTATACCGCCCTATTATTTAATTCAAGTTCGGTGATTGGTCACTATGTTCTGTTAGTATATTTCTATCCTTCGCCCGT
>BMAT01009214.1:268956-284170 GCA_019649035.1 Elysia marginata
TTACGGAAGTGAAAATCAATAAAAATTTGTTCAAGCAGAGTAGTAATTTGCAATGTATGTCCTTCTGGTATGCTTGTATTTTTAAATTCCTGTTTTTCTTTAGATGTATTGTCTTATCACTTAACAGGAGTAGTCCTTAATAATTTATATCTAAATTTTGGCTGTATCTGAATAAAAAAGTTTTCTCCTTATATTCTCTTTTATGAAAAGCAAATGACACAGCTCAATATATATACACTTCTATTAACTACAGCGCATTATGTTAGTAACAGAATTATTTTTTCCATTTTACTTAATTCAATTACATAGGTGAGAGAAGCATCGTCATAATTATATGTTCTACAAAAAATTCTACAAAAAAAAATTTTTTTTTAATATTACATTTTTGATTGGACTGAAGGATGGTGAGGTTTTAACGTTCAGGCCAATTAAGAAAATGGGGAGTTTGTCACGATAAAGGGGATTTTTTTTTTCTTGTTTTTCCCTATATTAATTATTATAGGTGGCTAGTCTTTCATCCCTTTTCTGAAAAGTGGCACAGAAAATGTAAAGTCTATGTGGAAACTTCAGAAGAAAAGGGGTTTTTGTTCTTGAAATGACCATTTTGTTGGCCCTTAATCTTTCCACTAGTTGTGTTGTAAAGTTTGGGACATGTATTAACGCCCATCCCGAGGCAAGCATTGACACCAAAGAGTGTTAGTTTGCTGTGTGTCTTCATCAAGGTGTGATAGTGTGTGAAAGATTTGTAAGTGGTTTTTTTTCTGTCCTCGAACACTTATGGTATAAATTATTTACTTTCTGGGATTTCCCATTTAAAAATAATCAAGCTCAGTATTGTGTGTTATTTAAGTTTTTAACTTTCTTTTTATTAGTTAAGATTTTAAGAGTGACACAGTTTTGTTTTGTTTTTTTTCTCTTCAAGTTCAATTTAGTCTTTTGAAAATTTGTCTAATGTAGGAACTTCCTAGATTTGTACATGTATTACCAAGTGGGTGGAATATGTGAGGGTGACAGAGGTAGTGTATGCACGTGAATTGTTACAATTGATGACCTTGAGATTGGGATGCTGGGACCTTCTCTTTTCGTCTCTAAATATCATGATTTTTTTTTTCAATGCAAATGAGTCAACGATAATAAAACTTTTGATGTGCATCAAAGTTTGTATTTTTTATTGTGTGTGTTACTTTTGAGAGGAAATGAAACAAACCAAGGTAATCAGGTATTAATTACAGTAGATATATTTCAAAAACAGCTATGGTTAACCATCTGTGGTTCAAAAAAAATAGAGTTTTCTTCATAGATAGATTTTTTGAACAATTTTTTTGATTATTGGATTAAATCAGTCCAACAACATTACAGGTAAATTGTACATCTAATGTCTTTTGGCCAGCTTAACCAAACAGTTCATCTTTAAAAAGTTCTGTAAGGACTCCATGATGTTTTCTTTTTTTTTCCTCACAAGTTCCCAAGTGGTTTACAATCTCGTTATTTTAGTTCAAACTAGTTCAGTTCTTCGAATTTGACATAAGCCTGATTTCACAACGTCGCGTGAGTCCTTAAGGTGCCAAAAGACTTTACTACGCAATGCCAATTTTGTTTTTAGAGTTCTTTGCAGCTAAATTATTCAAAGGCCATCACGTTATATATCAAAATATTTGTGATCCAATAAAGATTATGATAATTTAGTCATATTATTTGTAATTAATCATAATCCTTAGATCTAAATTTAGACCGAGCTGGTGGCATCAGCTCTCAGGACTCTACTGTTGACAGCTGAGCGGCTGTGAGCTTATCTAAGACTAAGAGTTTTATTTTAGCAACCATTTCTTGGGTTTGACATAAGCCTGATTTCACCACGTCGTGTCATATATTATAAATCCCACAGAACTAAATTAACTTCGAATTTTTCTAAATTCAAACCATCAGAATAGAGGAAGGCTGGTTAATTTCATAATCTGGGAAATCCTGAATAGATATTATTAATTTCTTTTATAACATCTTATGACACGCTATAGCAGTATAGAGAAAAAAACCTGAAAATCCAAGGGATGTTACATGTTTTATTATGGTACAAAGAATGTAGGCTACATGTTTGTGTAGTGCTCCCACAAAATGAATATGTGCGGGGACAATCAATTCAAGGAAATTGGCATTTTCGAGTATAAAGGGAAATTTTTTTTTCGTATTTTGAAAGTTTGTGATGTTTATCATCATACCAACTGATGAAACCGTAAAAAAATGTTTTTAAAAAGTGTTTTCTAGGTTGTTAAAACTTGGTAATGTTAAGTACTGAAGTAGGCTGTTGAAATATAAAAACTTTTAGTCCTATTTTCTCAATATTTTTGTTTAATTAGGCCACTAGGATTCAATGTTTTTAAGTGCTTAAACTCAGGACCTAATTAGGATATCAAAATACAGTGGAATCCTGATAAAGTCAACACCTCGGGACCAAAAATGTGTGTTGACTTTATTAAGCAAGAGTTGACTTTAAACATAATACAAATACATGTATAAAAAAAATACAAAATGGGAGTGACAAACCGAGTTAATTTAAAGCAAGAATTCCCCTTAAAGGTGTTGACTTTAAGTGGATTCCACTGTAAAGATTTCACCACCGTGAAGAGCTTTCCACATCACAAAATTCGGCATGTAGACTTTCTTGTGAGACCCCTTCACATAGTTATGCCAATAGCCCAATAAAGATAAAGTACAGAACGAGATAACTTTTTTGCCTTTGGCCTTCATCAGTGAAAAGACTAGATAGAAATAAAATTTAAATAAGGGCAAGGCTTACCGATAATTAAATTTCTGTTATTTGTAATGGTGAAGCATAATAGGCGGGACGATTACGTGTATGAGCTACATGTATTACGATACATTGTGTATTTTGTTATTTACACGTCTTCATAGACACAAGTTGGGTGGTTGGCCTATTTATTCTACTTTGTATATTTCTACCCGTCACTTGTAAATTCTTTGGATCTTGGTATTTATTCAGATGTGCTATTATCTCAAGAATTAAGTATTAGCTTCCATTTTAACCACCATGTGTTCATGATGCTAATTCAAAACATGAATTCGAATCATACCTCTTCAAGCTATAGAACGAAGGAAAATGAATTCGAATCATACCTCTTCAAGCTATAGAACGAAGGGGGTTGAATTGCCCTAAGTGTAGTCAGGTGCCGTTTTTCAGTCATTTTTTGTTCTTTTCTTTTTTTTTTCTGAAAACGAATGAAAACATATTTCTTTTTAAAAAAGCTGATCCAACAAACCATGAAAAATCAGTGCCCCCCAAATGACACATTTTGTATAGGGCTCCTATAATTATAAAATTTTATTAAGTTGAGAACATACGGCTAGGATTTTAAGTTATTTTCAGAAAACTTGAGTGGCATCCCTGTATAATATAGTCCCAGGTTAACTGCACGAAACTTTGAATTATAAATGCTTACACTGTATATATTCGAGTTTAACAAGTAGGGCATACTTATGTGACGTTGTTTCAGTTTTCTAAGTTAGAATAGTTTGAACTCTCCTGCATAGTGCATACACGTAGTCCCCTACATGTACATGTATTTCATTAATCAAGCAGAAACTGGAAGGCTTTGTGAAAATGCCCATTGAATATTATGAAGAGTGGAATCCTTATTTATTATCTCAACACCTTGGGACAAAAAAGATTGTGTAATTTGATCATGACAAAAATACAAACGTACATGTAACAGGGATGCAAGTTTTCCGATTTTTGCAGGAATTCCGATACTTTAGCAGTTTCCTTTGACTAAAAAAGCAGGAAAACTTGAAAAAATATTAAAATTTTGACTTAAATGTTAAAGAAAACATCCTAATTTAACTTTTAAGAGTCATAGAAAATCAAACACTTCTTTTTAGTTGCATAGCTGTGTGGGCACTTGTACAGAGTTGTATTTATCTCTTTGAATTTGTCCACCAAAAGTTCTATAACGGAACCTACAGAATGTAAAATTTTCCTGCTTTTTTTAGCATGGGCCGCTTGTATCCCTGCATATAAAGAAATATACAAAACTCGAAAAAAATAGAGTTGGCTTTTAGTTTTAATAATACATGTATCTCTTTAAGATAAAGGTGTTCACCTCAAGTGGATTCTACTGTATTCGAATTACTTGGACTCTGTTGTACATGTATATTTCGTTACCAAATCAGAAATTGATTATTGAAAAAAGGAAATACAATGTACATGCACGTAAATAATATACGGTATCAATAAGAAATCGAGGCTGATAAAAAAAGCTGGACCTAAAGAAGTCGAGCTAAATCAGGAATTAATTTGCTGGCTCCTCGAAATAAAATGCCCTGATTACCGACACTTAGTTATACAACGTAGTCATATAATCATACGATTATGTGAAAATCCCTGAACGATTAACTTGCGAAAGATCCCTAAGTAGAGAACTTTGCAGGTTTTTAAAATCGTGATAACTAAGAATATGTACATGCACACTTTTAGGAGTTTGATAAAAAAAAAAGGAAAAGGCGCCCTGCTAAACTAGTGAAAATAAAACCAAGTTAAAACTTAAATTAGCTGAAGAGAGTATGTATAAAGAACTGCACCGTAACAACTTCGTCCCAAACTTGAAAACAGTCTTGAAACCAATGATAGACTACCTGTATTTATTCAATTACTTGAAGATGAAGACCAGTTGGTACAATGATATATAAATTCGTCATAAGGATTACAAATACTGCAACACAAATAGGCCTACAGTATTGATAGAAATGAACTCAAAGAAGAAAAATGTTGGCAATTCCAGTCTTTTTCAGTCCAGTTTGGATTTTTCTAATCCACTTGAAACAAAATTCAACTTCGAGTTATCAGTACATATGCTTGTTCTTCCTCCTAGACCCTAAGCTTTCTGACAAGAACGTTGAAACACTGGCTTTGCATAAAATATGTACTAAAGCACCATCTTTGCTGAGAAATTGAAGACGTCATTAAAGCTCATGCCTGATGAAGCTGGACGAAGACATAATTATGATCTAAATCTTCCACTTCAATGAGACAGACCCCGCTTTCGTGTATAGAAGTGGAATATTTTTCCCGCAAATTATACAGACCTCTGCCTTCACATTATTCAAGAGGAAAACTATAAATCATGTACATGTATTAAAAAAGTAGAAAAAATCTTCAACCTGGTATTATATACGTGGAACCCACGACAATAATCAGTTCCAAAATGCTTTGTTTAGTAGAAGCGTAGTAGATTGTGGCGTCGTGGTCTAGTGGTAGACGCTCGGCTTTCGGACCGAGAGGTCTGGAGTTCGAGTCCTTCTTTCGTCGGGTCGACGTTTAGTCCTTGAGAAAGGCTATTTACACACATTTCTTCGCCGTTAAAGGAGTACCCGGCTATAGGCAGTAAAAGATCTTGTCAGTGTGCTTTATGAGCTGCTCCTCTGTGAATTCAGAAAGGGATTTGGTTGGTATTGGCCTGTCGGGGAACCCATGTAAAGCGCTTAGAGCACTTTAGTGGATTAGGCGCTATATAAAAAACGCTCTTTACTTTTTTCTTTAGATTAATGTCCATATTTTGCTTCAGAGGAAAAACAATTTATTAGATTTTAGCCTACGGGGCATGGGCAGGGTAGACAGAAAAGACCATACTTTACATAGTTGGAGCGTAAGCCCTACAGTGTTTAATGTTATAAGTAATGGCACATTGATACCCATGTTTTGCCGCAGTAAAAACAAAGACATCTTACTTTCTGTCTAAAAAACTACGTTTTCGAGGAAATGGTCAAACTATACAATACAGAAAAAGATCATACTTATGGCAAAGTTTCAGGAAAATTACATGCATAGTTGGAGCGCAAGCCCTATAGTAGCCTACAAAAAATAAAAAAAATAAAGGATTAACGCTATTTTTTGCTTCTGTCTATAAAAATTTTTTTTTTTAATTTTTTCGTTATCTGTACAGTATAAGTATGCCACAGTTATCTTTATCTGTTCGAATGAAAGAGCATTCAGACGTGTTTATAATTAATACAGATAAGGAGTGGGTCTTATGTTTTGAAAAAGTATGACCTTTCTATTGTTGTCTGGTGGGACATATGGGACAAGTTTTACAGCCACATGTAATCTTTGTTGAGACTTTGACAGCCCTTGACTCTGATTTGCTCGTCATACTTTAGTTTCACATGAAATACGCTTTTTTTATATTTTTTTTATCATTTTGTTTGGGTTGTCGGTACACTCTTTTCGTTGGCAAGCTAAAAATTAAGCAAGATAAAGTTTTTAAAAAAAGCAATAACAAACATTTAGTCGACGGAACCTATGCATAACTTTAAATCACACATCTTGCGTTTTACGCTGTGTTCTCTAATAATTTTAATGTTTAAAGCGTTTTGCCTTTACATCAGTCTGAATAACACTGAATTGCACTTCTTAAACCAAACGAGTTATAAACTTGAAGATGATTCGCATTATGTAAACTGTTATAGAGCGCAATGCGACGTTACATGACCAATACATTGCTGTCATGATATGGTCTTAGATTAACCAATTCATTTCATTTAGGTCCTACTGAGGAGAAATAAAACTAAAAAGGTGGGCGGTTTCTAACTCGAGATTTAATTTTGAGTATTACAGTTAAAAGATAGCGATGCGAAATTTGACGGTCAAGAATAGGAATTCATTTCGGATATATATAGAACATCATGGGATAAAATTTTAAGTTCGATTCCTGACAATGCCATGTTGCAATTGCCTTGGGAAAGCAATTTACCCTAACTTTTCCCAGTCCACCCACCTGTAAAATGGGTACCCAGCTATAGGCTTCAAATTTACTGGTCTGCTGGGGCATTAGTGGCGCTGCTCTGTGGCGACACAGTTACGCTGAGTAACAAAGAGAAATTTCCCGAAAGGGAATAATATACATGTAGTGTATAAAAAAGAAATTTAAGCTTGATTTGTTTAAAAAATCGATTTATTAATAAACATCACAATTAGAAGAAGAATTCGGTACTCTGGATATAACTCGAATTACAGTGGAATCCTGATAAAGTCAACACCTGGGAACTTGTTTTGACTTTAAGCAAGAGTTGACTTTAAAAATTACAAAGATATAAAGAAATACAAAATCGGACTGCAAAACAGAGTTGACTTAAACTTTAAGCAAGAGTTTCCATTGACGGTGTTGACTTTCAGTAGATTCCATTGTATTTGAGTTTCCAGGTTGAAATTACCTGTATATGTATTCGACTGTAAAGAAATAGATCATCGAAGTAGCCTCCAGATCAGAGGACATTTTTTAACGTTAGATCTCCGTTAAATAGATATTCCTATCGTACAAAAATTATTGCGGGTTTCACTTTATCTCAATAATTCTAAACAGTCAAATGATCATTCACACATCAGGTAGATTCTCTTTAGGTGACTATGAAATTTACTTATTCGTTCGCCTTATTGCATGTACATGAGGCTGCTACAAAAGATCGTCTTTATTTGATGTTTGTAATTCAGGACAAAAGTACTTTAAAAAATAACTTCGAAAATATAATAATTTTGTCGCAAATAGGCCTAATTCAAGTCATCTGCTCTTTCACACCATAAAGCTTTGTCGTAAGTTTTAAGACTATATAGAGGATTGGCCGAAAAATCTTATAAACGGTTATACTTATACTCAAAATCTATCTGTTGTGATGCAGGAAATTTATACCGAATGCTAACATAGATTTCTGTTCAAATTTCTATTTCACACATAGCAGCTTTTCAGTTAAAAATTGCAAACAATACACTACGGTGTGATGTAACGTAGACATACGTTAAAAAAATCTCCTTAAAACAGGTTCATTTTGTGTTTGTCTTGTTGTTGTTGTTGTAGTTTGTTGCTGTTATTTATGCTATTCCTTAAAATACTTCGTCTTGTATTACAACCAACAGAATCAGGACCTCTGGTCAGAGCCTCACAATGTATTAGAAGTCGTTAAAATGTCTTTTTTCATTATTATGTATTATTATTATTATTATTATTATTATTATTATTATTATTATTATTATTACTATTATTATTATTATTATTACATGTATTATTATTATGGAGCAACAAGAAACAAAGATGGCCGTACAGAGTTCGTGTATGGGACTGTTTCAGTACATGTACTAACCTCTTTTGTGTTTTAAATTCAAATGGAGGGCTCACCAGTGAACTCTTCTGTGAATGAAGTAGTTTATTCGAATAACTCTAGTGCTAAATCTAAGCCTGAAAACACACCATTCCCCAAGGAGAACTACTCTTATTTAGTTGGGTTTTTTTTTTTAAGGTCATGGAACAGCCTTATATTTGACGTCAGATATTATGTGAATCTAACAGCACTAACCACTGATAATGATGCAATAGCGGCTTGTGGGCTACGAGAACATGACGCTCTAGGACTCTCCTTATCTACATGTTGACAGTGTGGTCTGAAATTCCCGATTGCCGTGCCACCGTTCAGATTTTGGAACACAGCCCATAAAAAAAGATATTTAAAAATGGACATTTCTTCTAGATACAGATTGATGGACCCACTCTCTATTCTCTCTTCTTTCTACTCAGACTAGATCTAGTCATATATGTTGCGTCTGTAAGGTTCATGTACTCGTTGTATACACTAAAGTAGAAAACGATGTGCACGATTGCTAAATTAATGCTGCCTTAAATGTGAAGAACTCCGAGACACAACGATTACCACTTTGCTAAAACTGAAGCGGATAGTTCCGGTTAAATCTACCCGTGAACCGGTATTACTATTTTCATTAATAACATAATTAACAACTATTGTTATCGTACTCTGTCATCATCGAAGATGTCAAGTGTTGCCATTGTGACGCGGCGCGTGACAGGCGTGACTAACTGTTCTTCTGTAACTTATTGAACTTTTGTTTTGAAACATAGTTGTTGCACGAAGTCTGGAGTGGTAGGTTCAACTTCAAGAGAGGGTCTGTACTCTGGTTGCACTCACAGTCGTATCGTCAGAGCAGTCTTTGGTCCAAGCCCTGTCCTGGCGGGTCGACTGTCAGTCCTGGAAAAAAGGCGTTTTTTCACATTATGTGAAACGAATAACCGGATCCCCTGAATCAAATCTCCCTTCCCCTTCTTATATGAGACCCGTTTTACCAACAATGTCGAGGTCTTCGTTCAGGATTTAAATTGCCGGTACTATGATCTTTTGAGAGGAAGTCCTCAAATGTTAAAGTCCTATAAGTGGGGTGGTCTTAATTGATTAATTCTATTTTATTTCCTGACCCTAGTCTGACGTTCAATGAGTATCGCCTAAGGATAATGAAAGACCTCACCTGTGTGCTAGTGATACGCTTTTATTGTTGCACCCCTGTGAGTTCAGAAGATAATTTGGTTGGTAATGGTCTGACGCATTAGATGTACGCTTCATAGTGACTTGTTTTACTGTGTAGTATTATTGGACCACGCTCACACTGATATTGACACAAATAGAAACAGTCATATCCAATTCCTACATTTCATCTACTCTCTATCTCTCTCTCTCTCTCTCTCTCTCTCTCTCTCTCTCTCTCTTTCTTCTTCTTCTTCTTCTTCTTCTTCTTTCTTTCTACCTGACTATCTATTGAACTATCTAACACAATAACTAGCGACCAATCAAAGGAAGGGCTAGGCTATTATGTACATTTATCTATTCATCTATCTATAGGTTATGTAGCTTTCAATTGTTTTTTCTCTGCCTCACATTCTATACATGTTTATTGTTTGCTCTACTTTTATGGATATCCCTCCCTTTCCGTACTTCTTGTTGTAATCTAATTTTATCTTCTTTTTCGCCCACGTCTTTCTCCGTCTGTTTCAACAACTTATTCATCATGCCATGCTTTTTCATTTTCAATTTTATCAATTGTGTTTCATTGTGCACACCCCTTCCTTTCTCATGATTATCATCATCAGCATCAAAGTTCCGTGTCTGCATATAGTTTGTATGCCATGTTGCATCATCTGTCCATATCCATCGCCGCTTCGACGAATTTCTTCATCTTTATGTGCCTCAGCTCGGCAATATAATATTTTTGCAGTCGAACTTTTTTGTCTGATTCCACGTCTCTGTTTGCCATCCACTTTCATTTCAAGAACCAGCTTCCGCAATAAGTCATGTCGTCTAAACGGCAGATCGGGAATACATTGTATATATTGTTATAGGAAACATTCGTAAAGAATGCACGGACTATGTATCTGGCAGATCGTTAAACGATTGCTCGTTCGATCCATTGTCGCAACCCTTAACGGCGAGGGTAGATCGGGGATAATGTGAGTCGGGTTTATCGCATGCAAGCCTCAACGAGGTCAAGTACTGTCTGGTTCTTTGCGTACCACGAGGTAAATGGATCACGAGACAGGGCATCTTCTCATGGGGAATCCCTGATACGTAAGCGTCCTTGAAAAAATCACCACTAGCGGCATATTATCATGTGACTTTCAAAAACCTCTTTCAATATTTGACAAAAAGTATACTGTAAAATGAAAAATATGCAACTCAATGTAGAATTTCTGTATCAAGCAATGGATTCTTTTTTTTTACATATGTACTAGTATTAATATTGGGCCGCTATAACTAAAGATTTTGTTGGGTTTTTTTTTTTCATATTTGCACAGTTTGGTAAAACTACCTATGGTTTGTCACATACTGCGGTATTAACTAAAAACCTGCTCGTTTGTAGGACAGCGAACTACCTGAAAATATCAGACTGTGAGCCAGAAAATGTTCTTTAAAATATTGTTGTTGGCAAGAGAGGAGAGATTCTTTTAAAGGAAAAATTTAATCAAAAAGGAAAAAAACCTCTTGCAAAAAGGCTGGGAGAATCAATCTTTTTTTTTCTGTCAACGAACAGATCAGAACAAATCACTCGTGTTTAGGAGAGAAAGAGAGGCTAAGATGTCAAATGCAAAGTAGACAGGCACTCAATGGAATAAAAAATTTCTAAGAGTAGGCTAGACTCGAAGACTGCTGGATCTACAACATGCAGATTCCGCCTCCCTAGACTGGGCTTGATATGTTGAGGTCGTTGTTTTGCTGCGAAATTACATGTATTAGATTGAAAGCCTTTTGAGCTGGGCAGGTGTTAAAGAATGCGTTTTTAAAAAGCTAAATGGTAGTGCAGGGCTAAGAGTTTTAAATTCGCTTTAGGTTGCTAAAATTTCCAATACAAATCCAGGTCTTACAGAGACATTTCATCTATAAGCTATGTGGGATGCCAGGTCACCTCCTCCTCCTCCTCTCCCTATCTCTGTCTCTCTCTCCCTATGTCTGTCTGTCTGTCTCTCTGTCTGTCTGTCTGTCTGTCTGTCTCTCTCTCTCTATCTATCTCTCTCTCTCTCTCAAACCCCGTATCTGCGTTTTTCGTTATTGAAGACTGCTTTTTGTTGTTTTTTGCAAGTTATATGCTAAATAAAGTAAATTGTCAACAATTTACTTTATTTAGCATATAACTTCCTCTTTAAGTGCTTTGACAAGAGCATAAAATTAATGATGATTAGAGTTGTGTCATTATTTCAACTTTTACAGTGAACTGAGACTAGCTCTAGTTTTACATATCAAGAAATTCTAAAAAGATTCACAAGACGTTTGCTAATGGTTAGTTTTTCTACTGTAGGGTTTTGTAGGCTATTTCCATGAGAACCAGTCGGTTACGGTTTTTTTCTGTATTATGGTCCTAAGCTTCATAATAAAGTACTTTGTTGCCTGTTTTAAAAGTTCCCAGTGTTAATTTCTTTTACTTAATCTCGCTAAGTAGTTAAACAATACAGTGTAAATTGGAGAGGCTAAAGATCATTGTGATTGTTTCAGAGGGATTGACAGTTATAAGTATTAACAAATGAAATAGAACAAGGCCGTATGTAACTTTAAAACTATATTGCTAAAAATTTGCTGGGTATAATAAAATTATAGAGAACCAAAGAATTGGAAAAGTACAAAAAATGCAGATTTAAAACGCCTTACGTCATGATTGATTAGATCTAGCTGATTGCTCCTAGTTGTCGAAATGTTATCAAAGTATTCAAACGGTTCATCTCGATATCAACCTGAATTAAGGTCGTTTGTGGAAAACCCTGAAAATCCTTTTTAATAAAAACAGAAGTTGAACAATAAGTGGAGTTTTATCGCAATTTGGTAAGACATGTGAAACTCTTAAAAGTCACATGTACGATGCGGTTTTTTTTACATAAAAAGGTACCGATAGCACTAGACTAGTACCTTTTATTCTTCGCCAACGACACAGCGAGAGTCTAGGTTTCCGTTAGCCAGGAAAGCACCCACGTCTGTACATTACAATCTGCACATTTTTAGCGGTAACCACAAGAAGTCAACAGCCCAGTAGCGACAATGCGAGGCTTCGATAACGTGCCAGTTCAGCTTTGCCTGCTCTTGTGGGCAGCGGTGTGGTCAAGCAATGGTCACCTGTGTCTTCTCACGCCCAGACAGAGAGGTGACCTAGACATCTCAGAGGTAGGTTTTCTTTGTTCAACGGTAGAGATACTGAACAAAAATTTTTTCCATATCACTTGTTAGAATTTGCCTAAAAATTGATTTTTAGATCTAGTCGATTTTTGTTGTGGCACAAGATAAAAAAGTAACACTGCAATTAAAACATACACTAACAGAGATACGCGAAACGGCAAAAAATGTCAAACAAAATAATTACGCCTGTAAAACTATTTGCCTTAAAATTGATATTTAGGTCTAGTCGTTTCTTTTTAAACATCAAATAAATTAGCAGTAGGTGAATGCAAATACCGACACTTAGAGACAAAAAAAAAGAGATTTTTAAAAATTGTCGACAAAAAAATTTTTAATATCCGTTTTAAGACAAAAAGTTATGTTTTGACGCTTTATCTTTTCTAGACCTCTTCGTGTTTTGGAATCATGCATCAGTCAATTCTTTACCTCTGTTCATAATTTTGTTCGCTTCTTTGATTTTTTAATATTATTAGTAATATAAATGTAAGGTTTACATGAATACTTCACAGGCTTCAATATGCTTGAGGTAATGTGTTCGGGGTTTTCCTTAAGGTTTTCGCACACGCATATGATTGGTATAAAAAATTTATCTGCGATGTAGCATCTATATCTATAACTGTATATTACTTATTACATCAAATGTGAGATCGATCAAATATAAATGAGTAAGGTACATTATTACACCTCTAAGAAAGGAAACGAAAGCAGTAAGCCTTCGTAAGACAAACAAATAAAAAATGAGTATAAAACAGTGGCACAATGACTCACAATAAGAGAAAAGAAATAATAAAATACGAAATATTATAAATAACACAAAATAAATATGTAATAATTATAGCTCAAATTTAAAATATCATTAAATGATTGGTGTAAACAAATGTATACATCTTTAAGTAGATAGGAACTTACGTTTTTCTGTTATGGAAATTTTTCAAAAGAGTTGCAGCTGGAATCACAATAATTTCATAAATCGATCAAAGTGAGCATCGCTCAGTGAAGGTTTTGTGATTACTTGTAGTTTCTTCCGGTGAGAAAGTAGAGTTATATATGATTGTAGATATGATTTATTTAACAAATAGAAACTGTGAGATAGATATAATTATGCCACGTTGGTTCAGATAGCTGACGTGCACTCACGCCATTGGAAGAAACGAATCTACAAAAAAATGCTGAAGGCAATTTTTGTGAGATGGAAGAAATAGCATCGGGCCTCATTGGGTTTATTTATCTAAAGTTAAATACAATTTCTGTCGCCAGGCCGTTTCAAATGAATCTGATGCTGACGATTTAAATTTGAAGAAATACACATTCTATAAAGTGGATGTTTACTTTTTTTTACTCTATATTCTAAATCAGAGGACAATATAATATATACCCACGAAATTTTGACTATTTCATGAAATTTTAACCTTTGGAAGCTCAGAAAACGCGTTATTTAAAACATCAAAGCCCCTTTGCATTGTGACAATAATATTTCCACATCCGATATACTTGAATCGTTGAGAGACACTAAATATTATTCTGCCAACTTGTCACTTATCCAATAATAGTCAACTCTACTTGAGTGGATCTGCCGGGGATATAAACAATAACATCGACTTAAGCGAAAATCAAAATATGTTCAAGTCATATAAAATTGTCCCTGTGGGACGCAAAGGTGTGAAAAAAAAGAACTAATTTGAATGAGAATAAACTTAAGTAAGTCCATCTTAAGCAGAATTGACTGTATTTGAAAATGTCCACTTGCCCGAATCACCCAGGGAGGCAGCCACACCTGTTTCCGGCATGGCGCCGAGTGTGGAGGAGAGCCTGCCCAGGTCCCACCGAATGTCGTCCTGGAAGGTGGCAAGCCTGTGTTCATCAAATGGCAGCAGAACTACAACCATTACAGCTATGGATTCCCGGGTAGGTTGAGTCGCTCGGGTTAAGATTGGGCTTTAAAGCTATGTTTTTAGTAGCCAATAAGAAAAAGAGAGAGGCAGCCATTGCATTGCGCTCTCTAGAGCCCTCGGTTGAACTCTGTAGGTTGAAAGTCAGATAGAGGAAAATAGGAAAGAAGGCGGATAGAGATGAAAGAGTGGGAAGATTTTCTTATATAGTCTGATATATATGGTTCAAAAAATACACAATAAAAGGCTTGAAAGTTTTAAATGTATAGAGAAACAAAGGAACGAATTCCTTTATCTAATGGAGGCCTCTGGTAAATGAGCTTGTTGGTGAAAGGGTAAGCTTAATCTATTGTATTTGCTGCCACTGTTCTCTTTAATATACTTCATCTATAATTTTTCAAAGAGTTTTAGGGAAGAAAAAATAATATCCCATCTCGAACGGCACCTCGTTTCATAGTTCCATCGGGCTAAAATTGTTCCATTAATTATACTCTTGTGACGTGGTTATGTAATTAATTCTAAATGGCGTTTATTGTCCGAAATTAAAAAAAGAAAAAATGTTTTTTTAAGTGGCTGTATAGCCTTGCTAGTTCACGATATTTGGTTTGTGACGTAGTGTTTAAAGCCCTTGTTTGGGCCACGACTATGTTTCTCTCTGTGGATTCGTTATTGAGTAGTTTTCAACAAATCGTATTCATGATTTAAAAGTAAGCAGTATGCCATGACCTGAAATAACTTGTCCCAAGTATGTCCAGCGCGACCTCAGAAAACCGACAGATCGCCGGCGTTGTTGGATATGTCGAAAGTAGAAAATCATTAACTCATTG
>BMAT01009214.1:293280-309617 GCA_019649035.1 Elysia marginata
AGTCTGGTCGGCCCGGTGTCAGGATAATGTGACTGGGTGTGGTGAATTCAAGCGCTCTTTACATCACAGTGTGGCAACACGCTTTCAATTGTCCCAAGCGCTAGGCCACAGAGCCGGTAGAAAAAGAAGAAGAAGAAGAAAACAATTCTAATTAAAGCAGATCTCTTTGTCATGAAACACAATTCACTGCTACATTCAAAAGCGAGTGTCTGGGTTGTCTGAGCAGTCACTGTGGTGCTGAGCCCTGAACAAGCTGCGTCCATAAAGGATAATAGGGCTCGCCACACGAAAATGGGAGATAACCGGGTTAAATAAGCCATAAGACCCTAAGACTAGTTATAGCACTTAAGACTTTTCGCTTTGGAATAAGATAAAAATTGTGAACTACATACATAGTTTATGGAAAACAGATTATGAATTTTCATTTATTTCTTATAGACACTTTGAGAAATCGTTAAAAACCCAAATTGTCTTAATCGCCTGTCTTGGTCTGGTCGCATCATAAAATGCAAAAAGTAAATTTAAAAAACAGGCAAAAGGAGTTGTTCGTTAAAAAAATGGATTATTACTGGAAAGTAGTTATATAACAGAAGTACCGGTACAAAAATGCGCATCGGAGATATCATGAAATTTATATCGTTGTATTCATAGGCATAAACACAAAGTAAATGGACAGTCCAAACCCCTGCAAATGTAGATTTGATTTTGTTAAAATAATAATTATGCGAATCAACTACAACATTACTGATTAAGCTACCGATTAGATTGCGGTCGCGATGCACATCAAGCTATAGAGTAACACCGAGAGATGAAGCCGAGAGTAGAGACAAAAAGAAGGCTAGAGAGATAGATAGACAGATAGGTAGATAGATAGATGGATGGATGGATGGATGGATAGATAGCTCTATAGATAGGTATGTAGGTAGAAAGATAGATAGATAGATAGATAAATGGATGGATAGTAGATAGAGAGAGAGGGGGTGGAAGGGATGAAGTAGGTAAATTTGTGTGTGTGTGGGGGGGGGGAGGCAAGAGTAAATGAAAGAAAAGAGAATATGGTAGGCCTACTAAAGATAGCAAAACGATACACAAAAAAGACAGGATGCAGGAGCTGTACTATGAACACCAGAGAAGGACAAAGTAAGAGAAACAATATGAAGTAAAGGGAGATAAAGAGAGTATAATGGAAAAGAGATAAAGGGAAATCGGAGGAGAAGAGAGAGGGGGTAGCACCACATAATATTCATAAGCTTGGGTGTTAAAGCAATACTTATTTATAGAAGTAAGACAAACCAAACACATGGCCGTAGTCCTCTAATTATAATGGAGCTAAGGCAAATATTTTCAATTTTCTACATTTAAAGTCTGAATCTCAGTCAACGGCTACACCTAGATTCGAGTGCTAGCCATTGTAAAAGCTAGACGGTGTGTTCAACAAAGCAAAAAAAAATTGCTATGTGTTCTCGAAAGGCGTGCTGGCAAAAAAAAAATAAAATTTTTACATTTAAAATTTGACAAAATGGAACTTTAAATTTTCATACATAGTTCTGGAACATAAACATATCACAGAGAAAGGGAATTGTAGCTCGAATTATGTAGGGGCCTACATAAATGAAAGTAAAGCAATATCTAGATCAAGACATTATTTAAACCTAATCAGCACAGAGATCTAAAACTACGTATCGACCTCGTCTTATCAATGCGAAGCTATCAGCATTTGACTGCATTTTATTTTGGTCTGTAAACGTGGGTTTTGAGTCTAGCCATAAATATATGAAGGTCTCGTCATAATTTATTTTCACCGTCTGTAGAAAGGGCAAGTTCGGTAGGCCTAGTAATAGTAATTAAACAAAATATGAACAGTTAAGAGATACGTGCAAGTTTGAAAAATAATTGACAGAAAGACAGATATTCAGTAGATAGATTAATTGTTACGGTAGTTCAATAGATAGATACATTGGTAGATAAATAAAAAGATAGATTGGTGGAAAGGTTGGTAAGTAGTTCTATTATAGAACAGACATAACTTGAATGACAGAACGTTGGCTCCTTTACAAGTTGAACCCTATATTAGGCACATATCATGTACATTGTCACAAAAGTACTGCAGATAGATAAGAAATAGGTAGGTATGTAGACAAACGTCATAGTAAGAAATTTAAATAGGGTTACAGTAGAGCTGTGTGGATTAACAAGTTTAAAAATTTGAAGACTACCAACGAAACAAAACATAAGCAATCGGTCTTACGCCTTCGTCGATAAAAAAGAAAGTAGAAAACATTTTACATACATGGGTACACACTTACGACAAAAGAAAAACAATAATATTATTTATCCTTAACAACTCAGAATATATGCAATGATCAAGTAAAGAAAGTGTATACAAATATATAGATAAAAATAATTATGTGGTATCTGAAATAAATAAAAGTGCCCATAGAAAGGGCTATTAAAAAAAACAAGAGAAAAAAATGAGATAGGGGAATTGGCATGTGGTAACAAAAAAAAATTGTGTGTATTACATTATGAATAAAATAATGTCAGCAATTACTGCAAGTTTTTAGCCTCCATTTCTTGCTTGCTTACTTAGTCTTTTGTTTGACTCTGGATTTTTGGATGGAGAGGGGAGGGGCATGCAATAAACACCCAAAGAAGCTGTTTTACTTTAAGTGGGGCTTTTTTAAAAGGATTAAATTCGAGACGCCGAAGCCTGTGAAAATATTGATTCAACCGGGCGCATTTGCCAACGCGTTGCAAAATATTATGCAGCAACGATAACTATGCACAATAGAAAGGGGAGTTTTTAATTAAAGAATAAACTAGATGTTTGAAGTAGGCAGTTTAGGTACTGCACTATATTCAGTAAAATTGTTGAATCTAGTACATATTTGTTTTGTCACAGTCAGGATATGTAATTTAAAATAGTGTAATTTAGAAAACCGATCTTTAGCACGAAACGGTAAGATTAATTCTAGATTTAATATAATGCCATGATAGACGTAGAATCCGAGATAAGTCTACTTGACTGCAAATGAAGCAAAAATTAAATGATAAAAGACTTTAGCAAAGAGGTTAACGATGAGTATATATCTTGAATAAATCTGTTTCACTTGGAGCAAGGTAGCTGAAGTAGGTGTGACTAGAATAAATGAAAATTGGGACATTTAAAACGAAGACTTTCAGACATTATAGAAAAGAATTTGCCAAGTTTAGCTTTCATTCTGCAAGAGTAGCAACCGTAAACATACGAGGATTCGCCGAACTTGCTTCCGGCTAAAACTTGGCTTTTCCGGTTGTCTTCGGCTGGCACTAGATGGCGCCTAAGGTCAAGGAAAGAAGTCGGATCTCGCAAACATGATGGCGGCCGACGAAAAACAAGTCAGTGCTTTGATAAGAAGGTCGGAACAAGTGAAGCGGTGGGAAGGCTCAGATACTTTTTTAGAACCATGCACACCTAAAAAAGACAATATCAAAGTAAAATTTCAGGATGGCTGTGTGTTTCTAGCGGCATGTTCGAGTGGGGATAAGGAAGAGGTGAAAAAGTTACTGCAGAAGGAGGCAGACATAAACACAGCGAATGTCGATGGACTCACGGCACTTCACCAAGTGAGTAAAAACAACGATAGATTCAGATCTAGACTCTAGATAAAATTACTTCAAAATCCATTCATAGATCTATATCTTATTTATTTAGATCTATTGAGTGAATATTTAGTAAAGGTTGAGATATAGATTAGATTCTAGAGATCTCTTGTTCAATCCATGTGAGCAGGTCAACAAAACTGGGTCTGCAAGGTACCTCTAGCTGGATATCTGGATCTCTAGACTAGATATCTAGATTAGTCTAGAGAGTAGAGTAGAGCAGTCCACAGAATACGCTCAGAAAATTAAAGGTCTTCGCCAAACAGAAAACCCAGTCTATTTGATAAAATATGACTGTAGAATCTAGATTAGATTAAATCTACTCTGACTGGACCAGCTATTATGTTGTGCTAGAGCAAAGAAATGGACACAGCAATCCAATATCTTCCTGGCAATGACATCTTGTCAGGCACTGGTTAGGTTTTATTTTGTGTTCCCATCAATTTTGCTATCGCGAATTGAATTTGAAAGCAAAAGAAAGGTTGGAAAGACCTGCTGATTTTCAATTGATGAATGCACGGGTTTAATTTTACTATAGAGATTCTCATGTCTAGATCTTTCAAGATCTAGAGATGCCGATTACTAGTAACTAAATTAAAGGTGTAAAGCTAAACCATTTTCACTTGATTCTTGAGTTAAAATGTCAATTGACTTGGCTGGACTGGGAAACTTAACCACTGCCTCTTGCTAAGGTCCAGATTCTAGACTCTAAATCTATTTCTTGAAATAAAATTTAGAATCTTTCCAATCTATTAATTCTAACTGTTGACAGAACTCAAATTTCAAAGTTCAACAACCCAAATGTACGAATGGTGCACAAACAATGAAACACAACTTTGAGTTTGACACAACTTACTGGGTGCTACCCAAATAACTGACAGTGAGTGAGTGACCAGTTAGTCACTTTAGTGGCTGTGACCACAATTACTTTTGAAGGCATCAACGAATCAAGCTCAGTTTTAGCACATTGATTGATGTACAAGTTTGATGTCATTTGTCATTGAAATTTTCAACTCACAAGATGACAGTATTATCAGTTTGTAAGGGTGGTACTTTTTTATTTCCCAAGTTGATTGACACCTTATAATTAAGTTCAAGATAATGAATCAAGTTATATTGGTAGACTTTGCTACATTAGGCTAGCAACTTACACACCGGAACACAGTTACAAACTAAACTAAGTTTAGTAGTTTAGTACAAGATTTTCTTGTTGCATATTTTTCCCCAAAAGTCCAATGTGCTGGTTGCAGTTCAGTTTTTAATTTTACAGGGAGAGTTGTGTTGATTACTCAGTTGGTATCCTACACAACTGAGTAATTCAACCTTGATCTTCAAGTCAATTGACTAATTAATCACTTTGTCAGCAGATCAGACTCATGACACTGTGTTTAGAAATTAGAGCACAGGCTTAATTGATAAATCTACCTGACAGCATTTTTCTTTTGCAAAGGGCCTTCCTACTTTTTTTTTGCTTTTAAATTCATTGTTACAATTATAGAAATCTTATTTAGTTGTTAAAAAATATGTTTTTGAAGTGATGCTAAGAATCTAATTGAGTAAACTAATGGGTGTAGTCTTTTCTAGAACTTCAGTAATATTCTAAATTTCAGTGTTAGTTTGATTTACACCCAGACTTTCAGTTTCACTCAAAGAAAATGAGGTTAAAATCGAGTTCTGTGTTTCTGTGGGAGTGTGGTTATAATTCTATTTTAAGATGGAAGCTATAATTATTAAGTATTAAAAAGTATTTATAAATACTCTTCTCTGTAAAAGGATAATATTTAAACGGTCATTTCACTCAGTAAACAAAAATTAAAGATTATGCCCATTTATTTGTGGGATGGTAGTATGGTACATTTTTTTGATCCTACATGTGCTATGTGCAAGATTCGTGGAAAAGGGGGGGGGGGTCTCAACATTTCAGTCTTTAAAAGATACTTAAGTGAATGTGATGTATTTAGCCTTGGGTTTGAACGAATAAGATGATATCAATTGCATTTCATATTATTGCTTGAATGATTGAATGAATTAAAATTTACTTCAACTGAAAAGTTTAAAATGTTTGTTGCGATATTTATGTACCGAAACATGAAAAAAAAATGGAGTTGTATATTTTACAGTTCGTATATTTGCCTCATTTGTTCTTTGCATTAACATTTCAGTGGTCCTTATCATCACATAGAATAATAGGCCATTAACAAAGTGTAAAGGAAGATTTGTAAAAGTGAAATTTCTACATCTTCTAACTTCAGAACCTATTTAAAGATAACTTTTTTTTTTAATTATTGCAGATTTCTTTAAATATAAACTAAATTGACCAGTCCTTAAATAAACTCACAATAAGCTCACCTCAGATTTAGTGCCAACTTCTTAATTACCATTTTATCTCTCTGATACAGTTAAATAAGATATGGTTTATTGATTAGAAGAGTCAAGGGACTCAAGTGCCCATTAAAAACAAAGTATTTAAACTTAATTTGTTGATGTGAGCATTGGTTATTTAATGTGAAGTCTGTCAAAGTCAGAACATTGACTTCCTGATGAGATTTTGCTAATGTGAAGGGAGAAGGGTTGTTTTTTTTGTTTGAAAGAAGTCATTTTGGTCACTTTTTTTGCCTCATCTAGTCCAGTTAGATGAAAGTTTTTGATAGTTTTAGTGATTGGACTTTTGAGAAGTCATGTCTTGTTTAATCAAACTCGAAGGGCTGATATTAGACACCTTAGCTTAATTCCTTTCAGCAAGTTTCATTGACTTGTAGAGGGACATTTGGGGGGAAATGAATCTCATAGCAGAGGAGATTCAATATGAGACACAGCTAAGCCTAGTGACATATGACTTGTTCCAAATTTATAAACTTTACTCCTTATACTATAGTTATAGATTGGTTTTTACCCTCAACCCCTTCCTCCCCAGGTCTAAACCCTTATGGCTTATTCGGGATTTTTAAAATTTTCATTATATCTTTAAAGTACATTTCAAAATTTGATGTCATCATTTCAATAACTTTTCACATCTACAAAGGACTTGGTTGACTAACTGGGTAATATCTTTTGCATAGATCTGGAATTTAATGCAAAGCCCTTCAGTTGATAACACTTGGTCCTATAGGTAGAAAAATGCCAAACGAAAACGTCCCCAACTTTTTAATAGTCTGCACTGCAAATATTATCCATCTATTGCAAAATAAAATCTGCTTATCTAAAATTTGTAGGCGGAATGTTCTTCTCTTTAGTTGCAATATAATGTTGAAGTAATTGCTACAAATAATGTAAATTGTCTTTCCCCCAATCCAAATGAACTACAAATGATAAATTTTTTTAACAAGGCACTTTTTTTTCTTCCACATGTCGGAAATGGCATGTAATTTATCCAAATTCCTGTAAAGATATGAGAACTTCTTTTGGTTTAAAATATAGAGAAGTAAACATTTTCTAAAATCAAAATTTCCATCATCTAGCTCATTTGGACTGTTTGGTGTTTAGGAGATATGTCAGTGTTTGGGTAAAATTTTAATTCTTAAACCTACAACAAATGTTTAAAAAACTTATGTTACTCCAACTAATTGAAAGATGATATAATATATATTGGTTTGCCATTTGGACTTAAAACGTTAATGACCTTATAATATTATATGAATCAAAATCAAATGATTCATGGTCGTCATTTTTAGTAAAAATTCGTTTAGTGGCATACAAGTCAAACTTTACAATTCCCTCTTCTCACTGCTCAAAAAGGCTAGTAAAACCAAGTCTGCTTGTTTTGTATATTTAAGTGAATTTCTAATTTTTACAGGTCAGAAAATTGTGCTATCCTTGTTTGCCTCTGCCAGGAGGGGGTGTGGAGGGCGTGCACACAAAGCACTACAAAAGTAACTGTGAGGTGCCCAGGCTTGTAAAATTGTTTATATTGACGTCCATATTGGTTCAGCAGAATTGTTTTAAGTCTCTGAGGGCCTGTGAGTAAATGTGTAACAAAAGGCAAGCTTCCAGACCTAGTTTTGCATCTAACAAGTTATGTCTGTGCGCTGAAATATAACAGGATGTCAAGCCTTTTACAAAGGATGCTTGTGGAGTAAGATGAAACAGCGGAAAATTTTGTCTTGGACAGTTCTTAGGTCTTCTTTTTCCCCCACATCTATTCGAGATAGCTGTAGTTTTGTTGATAAGTATGCTCTAATCTTCTTTTGGTATTAGTATATTACTGATGTCACTGCTACTCTGTCACGAACACAACCACCTTCCCTCCCTAAACACACACAAAACTCTCCCACTTTAAAATAACAAACACTCCAAATATATACTTTTATTTACCAAAAGGTCTCTCTTCTCCTTCATTGGCGTTACAGTAATATAAATCGCATTGTTGTAAAACAGTTACCCCCTCCCCCCCTCTATCCACCTCCCAGTGTTATCCTCGCTTGTTAGACAATAACTTAATTCGGACCTACTGGGCTTGAATATGTATGATATCTACTGGGTTCATGTGTAATTTGTTTTAGATAAGATTCGATTTTTAAGGAACACAACAAGACTAGTTCTAGACAATTTCGATAGAATCTACACGCACGCTAGAGGTGCCCATCCTTTATGCTTGTCAATTAGGATTTACTGTACACTGGACGCACCAATATCTTTTAGAAAAATGAAGCATAGCTGAGTTGGTCTCATTTGGCTTTGATTAGATGCAGCCTGTCGGAAATGGCCCTACTGGTGCGCGTGAGCACCCATCTTTAGAGTTATGGGGAAAGGAAGGCTTAAGTTTGATTCCAAATCATTCACCTAAAATAGGTCTGGACAAAATTCTAAAAATAATATTTGCCTAGTAAAATTGTTCTAGATAATCGTGAAAAGACTTTTCTGTCTTTCGAAGTCATTCAAATCATTCACAATTCCGGTTTTTAGCTGTGTCGCCTATTATTTTGTAAATGGATTCAGTATTACATTTGTTATTGTTCTCATTATAATCATCATCGTCATCATCAAGTCTTACTGATTATAATATGCATTAGAAAGTATGAATTTTGAGACCCCATCGGTAACTTGGTAAACTTATCTTTTTGCTTTTGAGAAGAATTAATGTTTGAGCTTAGATTACTCAGGATTTTGACCAGCATCTAACGAGTATGAGATCTAAGCTTGCCAGCAATTGTAATAAATTAAACAATGTACAGGATTGAACTAGAGATCAACCGATAAGTGTTTTGTTCAACTGGGATAATCCTATCACCCCCATTTAGTCCTATTTATAAAATACATTTTGCTTCGAATCCCAGTCTGTAACATGTCTATAAATACGTGAGCGCTGAACGTGGGAAGACACCTTTCCTTCCACAAAAAACATTAATGTGCTCTTTTCCTTTACCGTGTTCTCGTTTTTTTCTGTTGGTTTTTTTTTCTTCCGGATTTTCCCACCGCACCATCTCCTTTGCTTAGCCATGAGTGCATCTTTTCTGTTTTTCTTTGCAAGTTTGTTCGCCCCCCTTTCTGGAACCAGGAAGGGATTGTCAGGCAGCTTGCGGAGGGAGAAGTACGCTCGCTGTCTAGGTCTATCTATCTACCTATCTCGCAGCTCTTGCGGCAGCCTGCAGATCTAGCAATTTAGGCTCAATCGGCTGCGGCAGCGAACTTAACCAGATTGAAAGAATGCTTTGTTTCGGGACAGACACTCGCTGTCACCTGCTATGTCTTGCTCTCTTAGAACATAACTTCAGGCATCTCTCACTGACGGCTCTGTATTGTCTACCGAAATCAGTAATCGATGTTAAAGAAAAGTAATAAATAAATGCAGCTGCCCATAACAAAAACCAAACAAGTCCACTCTAAGCTCAACGTGTATATTTAGGGGAGAAATCAGATTGAGAAAAGAAGTTTCGCAGAAGGAGTTTTTTCCCTTTTGTTCCTAATCTTAAAGCCTCAACTGTCCCTCTCTCGCCCTCTCTTATTGAATGTAAAAGTTTTTTTTACGCTTCTTTTGAGTCTGAGGTGTAATCGGCTAGGTATACATTACTCAGGTATAATTACAATGTAGTTTGTGATGGGTTTAGGAAAAAACATCTGTGAACCTGAAAAGAACTGAATTGTACGTCAACCACGAACTAAAAAGATTATCAGGGAATAAAAATCCTATGTCCGCACACAGTTTTTCAGAAAATCAGATTGTTTGTTCCCGCGCTGATTGATAACAGCGGAGCCATAATTATATCACATGGGCCCAATTTTCGGGAATCTCAGTTCTGTGAAATTTCGAATCAAAACAGTGCGCGTTTCACACGATTCAGCATTATTATTAGGGGAGAGATGTGCTCTGTCTGGGCTCCCACTCCCAGCTAGCCCAGGTCCGTAGGGTTCTGTGTAACTTGTGTTAAGCCTGATGGATGAGCAACACGCGTGTCGACTCGTGTGGTTTGTGGCACAGTGCTCACACGAAGGTCTCTTTCTAAAAATCAGCTGAGAGAGCGTGTGTGCTACTCACTCTCAGTGCTGCGCTGCCTGTTGCTGCCCCGGACAGGTGGTTCGGGGGGGCTGATGTTACGTGGAAGATGACTAATCGTACAGACGTAATGCCTAAGCCACCGTTGGAGGTAAATTGTTTAAATGAGGTAATGAACTTAACTCTGGACTGGAAGCTTTCAAGATTTTACCTCAGTCGAGAGGTCTGTGGGGAAATATCTGAGCTTTTTTTAAAACATTTATTTGTGGACATTCGCTTTCTCTCTCTCTCTCTCTCTCTCTCTCTCTCTCTTTCTCTCTCTCTCTCTCCCTCTCCTCTCTACCCCAAAATCTCATTTCTTTCTATAATTTTCCCAACAACGTGAACAGTTTCTTCTCAAACTTAACCTATTCTTCCGCTCATAACCTTTGTAATAATTATGTATTGGATGTCAATAAAAGACAAAAAGTCACGACAGTTGAGAACCGCTTTCAAAGCGCATTTGTTGAATGAATTGAATGACATTTTTAATATTCTTCTTCAACCTTGCTCGAAGGCTTTACGGATTGTGCAAACTTAAACAGCTTATTGTTTCTTTTATAAGTAACTAAAGTTGATAATGTCAAGCAACGTGAAATCCTCGGTTACTTGGTTGTTTGTTATGGCTTCGTTGAAGTTTTTATCTTTTTTTTTTTCATATCGAGCAAGATGCGGAGAAAAAGTCTCACTTTCTTACCACACGTCTTTATTTCAAGCCGGCGCAAAGGTCTCTGACCTCGATTACCAGCAGGCTATCCGTGTCACACCGACCCGTGACTTTAAGTATGGTGAGCCTTGCTTTGACATCAGAAGTTTAAGATTACAGACCAGATGTAAGACTTTTAAGCTACATGTATCTAGTTCTCATAAGGCTTTCTTCCTCCTGGTAGCTGTGAACTACCTATTGTTCTCGGGAAGGTGAGCAAAACAAAACCGTTTGCAACCACTCGTAATTTAACCATATGGAAGATAGATTCTTAGCCCCCACCCACCTTCTCTCTTTTCTTATTAGGCATAGTTAACTTTAAATTCGACATGTCATCTACTTTTGTGTGGTATTTGACTGTCTGACGAGCGTGTTATGGCATGATGGACACTACAGGCTGTGACCAGGTGTGGCGCCTTGCAAGTGTATGTTATCCCGAAAGCTTACATTTACACGCACAATGACAATACAATGGGTGTTTAGGAAGATAAAGCTTGTGTTTATCACGGGGATGTAAATCATTCAGGTTTAAGCTAATTGCAACATTTTCTCACCAAATTTAAGATTTCAGCTCCGATTTTCATCAATCTTTGGAAGGAAAAAAAACAATTACGAATTCAACACACCTGTCTGCAAGTAGCCTTTTGCAGTACCCCGGTAATTGAACTCAATAGCACTACTCCTGCTCCTATAAGCTTTTTAGAGAATCGCTATTTCTCTTGCCTTTTGTTACTCGATATTTTCATTGATTCCAAGCACTAAAAGTCTGACATCATTTTCAGTTGTTTTTTATCTATCGGCCATTTACAATCCTTTCAAGCTTAGTCTGATATCAAATTTTTGGTGTTGTTTTCTATATGGTTTCGATTTTTTTTTCATATTATTGTAACACGCACAGGAATTTGTTTCATAAGAATAAAAGATACGGTTCTCAAGTCATGTTCAGATTTTTGTCTAGAGATCGTTTACATCCCAGGTCGGACTCCTGTAGATTGTGGTCTCGTCGTGTCTTTATTATGCAGAGACTAGTCACCACCCGAGATACTGTACCTCTACCCGCCAGTCTACTAGGCCTACCAGCAGATTGTCTTTTAATTCAAAAAATACTAGGAAAGACGTTAAGTTTAATTCTCTTATCTCAGCAGAAGTGTTTTGTATCAGTTGTCCTGGGCCTCGTTCTACTCCTTCGGATTAGCCTGGGTCATACTCGAGCTCATGACCTGTGCGATCAGCCTTGCTCTGCCCTCAAAGTTGTCGTGGAACCATGATCTATAGTTACACATGTATAGAGATAATGTCAGGGATGCCATTTTTCAGTCATTTACTGTTGTGTGTGTTTTGTTTTCTTTTTTTTTATTAAAGCCTAGGAAACTACCTGAACACATAAATTTGAGCAATATTGATCCCATCAAGAAAGACAGAGCCTCTAAATTACATATTTTGTACAAGTTTAGGAGTGAACATGATGCTAAGATTTTCAGTTATTTTCAGAAAATATGAGGGGCAATCGGCATCCCTGTAAAATACTACAGTTTTCCCAGAAACAGTAATTTTATTGCGAATACAAGTGCTGACGATTTTTTTGCTGTTAATGGCACTAACGAATTTGTTACATTGTAGGAATCGAAAAGTTTTCCTTGTTTATAAACCAAGCTATGCTGAATACGTAGCCTTCTTGTCCTAAGATAATGTAAACATTTAGGTATACATCTCGAGTTCTTGTACTATCATTTCATACGTTGACTTCAACATTATGTAAAGATTCGCGTCTTGTTTATAACTGCCTTAAAGCTATGATATACATAACTGAGGAGACCTAAAAATACTTGTATTCAAATAGCGCATTATAATTATTGGGTGTAAGTAGCAAAGCGATAGGGTTGGTGCTTACCACAGGGAAATCGTTATGGACCTCACAATGATGCATGTTAATATTTCAAATTTCCAAAACATGTTACATAATTATACATAATTATGAAGTATGATACATTGTACTCGTTTATCAAAGGGGCTATTGTTCTCATTTGAAATCTTTATTCCTCAAAACTTTGCAATACTGAGCGCCGCCTGGGAATCAAAAGAGTGCTCTTGTCGTATTGACTGAATGCTTCATTTTCTGATTCAGTGCCCTTAAGATCTGACGTTTTGTGACTTGACAATTGTATCCGGTGGAGGCAGGTTTTAACGATACGGTTTGTCATACTTTAATCCGCATTCCCTTCCCTTTCCTTCTCGTGAGTCAGTTACATGATAAATGCCGGCTCGGCTCCCGGGAAAACTGATCGCAAAACGGAATTTTTAGTCTTGACTCACGGCCCACCCGGGCTACTTAAGGCGAAAGTGAATTATTCCCTTTGAGGTGGCGGATGGACAATTAAATTTCTCCTTTTCTAGTTTATTTTAATTGAGCCCCTTAACCAATTTATTCTCCTCATATTGATCTGATCCGTTATATAAAGGTCAATAGTGTCCTCAAAGCTGTCCCTCTAAGTAATAATTTATCGTAAATAATAGTGTAAAAGTGCATATTTTCTA
This sequence comes from Elysia marginata, assembly GCA_019649035.1. Lineage (NCBI taxonomy): Eukaryota > Metazoa > Mollusca > Gastropoda > Plakobranchidae > Elysia > Elysia marginata. The sequence goes on from BMAT01009214.1 coordinate 306,633, forward strand.
AGTAATATACGTAGTGTCCGCTCTGTGCTTAAAGTAAGTATTTAAGTTATGCATAAGGTGGCTTGATACATCCGGCATCTCTTGTCTGACCTTCCCGCATCATCAAAAGAAAAAAAAGTACCGGTAAAAAGAAAAGTGGCTGGCTAGTGGTTGGTGGGTTGCTGTTGACAATAAGTAGGATCTTGCATAATTGAACAAGTTACGCTTTGTAGTGTTCAAAATGTGTTTTAGAGTGTTTAAAAAACAAGAAAAGGACCTGTCATGCACAAGTCATCGGTCGTTTCAGGAATTTCCCACTTGTTTGTTGGTGTAGAGTACCAGTGTATGTTAAAAGCTCCTTCTGTGCGGCATTTTAGTTTTAACGTCTCTTCTTTGTCTCGAATTGAATGTGAACTAAATATCTAAAAGGCGTTTTTTATTTTTTGCTCTTTTTATTTCTTCTTTAGGTACCTATTCATTATTTTTCGACAGTTCATCAATTGACGCATACCGCTCAAATTAAGTATAAACGATTAATGTCAAACTTTGAGGAATTTCAGTGATTTTTTTTAACAACGTCGCCAGAAATCTACGCCCCTCTTATACGTCTGGTTTCCATCAATCAGATTTCAAGCTGTTCATTCTTGTAAACCGCAGCTCTTATTTTACAGTTTTATTATACAATGTAATACGCTCTCCCTCTCTCTCTCTCTGTCTGTCTGTCTCTCTCTCTCTCTCTCTCTCTCTCTCTGTCTCTCTAAACTATGTAAAATCTGCATTGTATCTGCCTACCTTTTTAATCTTGTATACTAAGACTGCCCATCTCAAACACGCACGGAGCACTAAATGGGAGGTTTGCACGTGCAGCAAAAGTTCATAAAAAAAAAACTTTTAGTGGTTACAGTACTAGACAGCAGTTGACAAAAATGCGAGTTAATAGCTTTCCCTCTTTTTCACAGTCACAGGCATAGAATTGAAATGATCGTATGCTGTATTTGGAAAGACAAAAGACAAATGTATCCTTTTGATTTCAATAACATCTCATCCCAACACTGTTGCTTTAATTTAATAGTCTATTGTTATAGATAACAAATCTTACAAAAGAGACAACTAAAACTTGAATGTACACGTACCCTACTTATTGCGAAACATTTAAGCGTTTTGTTTTTCAACACAACTCTAGACCCACGGTTATTAAAGAAAAAACATTTTTTTAAATTAAAATCTTCCTGTCAGTACATGTTATTCATTGGCCCTATGGTTTAAAAGACCATTGTCCACGATTGTTATTAAATGAATAACACCATTTGCATTAATATTTCTGGACATGGCCTATAGTATAAGATTGTGCTATAACCCTGCTTTGATGCTTCTTGGTAACAGTGTACAGTATCTTAGCTTGATTACTATTCGGGGCATCACTATTAATTTGTAGACCTTTCAGAGATGTGATTGCCCTTTTGTTGTTGCAAGGTGTGGCCCTAAGAGGCAAGATAAAAAGTTTCAGGAATTGAAGTTCGCTGAGATGAAAGAAACCGTAGAGCTGCAGTTTTCCTACTGAGATGCCCATACTGGAGTCTAATGTAGTGATAACTTTCAGATAGCGAGAAGTCATTACTTTTTTCCGAGCTGTACATGTCTCTATAGTCTATTATGCGGAAAGCGTTGCAGTAAGGAAATGCAGCAAATCCATTCTCTTGTCTCACGCACAAAAATATCAGACCATGCACACGGTGCAATCTGAAAGTGTTTTTTTTTTAGAGTATCGTAAGGAAAATCTTGGCAGTCCAGCACGGCAAGGCTCTCTCTCTCCCTCCCTCCTTCTCTCTCTCTCTCTGGCCTTCTTGAGGCATACCTTGATTCCAGTGTTGTTTTGATATCGTGATGTAATCCACCGGAAACTGTGCCGCCACCTTTCAGCCCCATAGTCTTATCCATTTTAAACCGGACTAATAAGGGTAGTATAAATCCATGCGGATTTGTGGGGGAAAATATTGGTTTAAGCAGGATAATTTCTGTTTGAAAAAAAAAGAAGAAGAAAGAAAAACCTTCGGCACTTAAATCGTAGCGTTTGGACATTTTGGGAATAAAAAGGCTTTATTGTCTTTTTGCATTAATTTTTTTCTTTTTTGACTATACAATCCTATCATTCTCTCTCTTCTCTCTCTCTCTCTCTCTCTCTCTCTCTCTCTCTCTTTCTCTCAGTCTCTCTCACTCATCTCTCAGAAACCTTCTACTTACCTAGGCTTTTTGTAGCAACTATTGCATGATCTTGAGTAGATAGAGGACGATGCACCCCAGCATCTCTATATTTCATTGTTTTACCTATAATTCACAAGCAGCTTGTTATCTCATCGAGTTTGAGGCCTAGTGCTGTGCCTGACTTTAGTCCGGTCGGACTTGTGGTGGACATTCCTCTCGAGCAGTAATGCATGTCTAATCAGACGGCCGCTCCTCTCTCTCTCTCTCTCTCTCTCTCTCTCTCTCTCTCTCTTTCTTCTCTCTTTCTCTGTATTCTGCCGATTCGCCTGAGTGTTCCAGAAACAGAAGGGTAGAGGGCTCGCCTTGATTTCCAAATCCGCTTTCAAACAATAAGTCACAGCTTGGTTAACATTACTCTGGACAAAGCCGGGCAGGCGCGCGCGGCGGGGGCAACCGATACCAAGTTCATACTACAAAGAATGATGACCGATATTTCCTATTTTTGTGTTGTAGTGCTTGCATTATTTCATTTGATCATGTAAAGTTATCACTGTAGAACATTTTTCATCCGTTGATTTGTGAGTGAGTTAGCCTAATAAACGGTTTATAAACACGGTCTATTGTTTGTATAACTTATATATTGTTCACCTTCTCCTTTGCGTAGTTTTTTTTTTCCCTTTATGGGGTTATCATGTTGAGCAGAGTGGTTAATTGGGCATATCGAATTGAGATTGTTTTGGGTCGCTAGAGCTCGGCTGTTGAAGTTAGGTTCAAATCTTAATATTTTTTTTTCAAGTACATCGT
>BMAT01009214.1:370528-381617 GCA_019649035.1 Elysia marginata
TTATTTTTTACTTTTATTCTGTTATCAAAACAAGAATAACTTGTGTGTCTGTAACATTTGTTTAATGTGAGATGCAATGTTCATTCTTTTTTGTTTCCCCAAAAAAATCATTTGGCATCCCTGTAAATTAATCTTTATCTGCTAGTGTAGAATAGGGTGATCAGCCAGCACTAGCTGGTCGTGTGTGACAGTTGGCGGAGGATCACCAGGTGGTGCAGCGCCTGCATGGCATAACATCTACATGTAATGCAGGATTGCCGTGTTATTGTAGTTGTCTGTCCATCAGCACCACCTGGTGGCCCATGTTCAGTCCAACTGACCTCACCATACCCTCCGTGGGTGACATGTTGGATCCACGGTTTGCTGGCTGCATCTGCTCGTTCTATGCCACCATTTGTGTGATTCACAGGAAACATGAGAGCTGGGCACAGGCTTGTTTGGAACTTGAGACATTTAAAAGCCATTCTCTCCCTTTTTTTAAAAAAAGATGCTTTATCAACCGGGTGAGTTCAAAACGCTATAACTTTTCATCTAAAAAGGATGGAGCCTTCAAATAAAGAGCTGTAGGCTTGGGAACATTTAAAGAATCCAAAACTATGGTTATTTTAAATTTAAATCTGGACTCATGTGAAGGGTTTTCCTGTGGAGCCACACATTCTCTATAGCTGTATCTCTTGTTTTTCTCTTGTCCAGTTCCATACCACCACAGGGGTTGGCATTCTTTAGATGTATCTTGAATTCAAGAAATTGTCGTTAGACCATGAAAAATTTGTGGGTTTTTACAAATAGTGCTCATTCCTATCTACAGTGGATCGAAGTTGTTTTTCAAAATGTTTCTGCTATTTTAGCGGCATATGTGAGTTTAAGGCAGACATGAATTTAGAGATAGAAATGAGTGACAAAAGATTCACATGTGCAATAAATATTCTTTTTTTTTTCTTTTTTTTTTTTTTTGGCACTGTTGGGCAGTCCTACTAGTACTTCTTAACAAACTGAAAATGCCAATCATGGGTTCAGAGCACTAGATTTTTTTCATTGGTGTATAGCTAATTTTGAACAAATGCTATTGGTAGGCTACTAAACTTCCTTACAACTCTAAAATTAACCATGATAGTGCAAAAAGTATGCATCAATTGAGCTGTGATAGATGGCGTTTTGCTTTCTTTTTTTTTTTAATTGAAAAAGTCTATAAGTGGAAAATTAGTTCAGTGTGTTTCAGAAATGTAGCCTGACAGCGCCTGATCTCATGAAGACATAAGTGTCAGATGGAGAAGGCTGCAGGTAACATCTTATTTCTTGTCTATCTGTTTTGCTGATGAATAGCAAAGCTTTGCTTGATACTGTCACTGAGAGAGGCATCAGTTCAAAAACTCTTTCTACACTTAAGAGAACATTTATGATGAATTTCTAAATTTTTGTACTATTTCACCTTTGCTTTACTAGGGCATAATTACCCAAAATTTGATAATTTTTGTCCTTTTCTAAAAGCAAATCGACATTAAAAGAATAAAGTTCAACCACCAAATCTTAATTTGGACTCTGCGGGTGGTCTATTTTTATACGAATTGGGTCACATGGAAGTGTAAGTACAGAGTTGATTTCTTCCAGGGAGTGTCAAGCTTAAATGTCTCACTACTGGTGCAAGTAAGTCATTCTTAAAATTTTTACCATAATTTGAGATTAGCTTTTTTTTCAAATTGGACTCGTTACTAATTTTCTCGGTATATTAAATTAAAATTTTGATAATTTCATGCAATTTTCAAAGTTTAGAAGCTCACAAAAAATGCCAAGTTCAAAATATCAGTGCCTTTTGTTTGTGAAAATTGCTATATTCAGCTCGCTTGCACCTGTAAATTGAGGCCCATGTGCTGATGATAATCCTCAACCGTCTCAAGCTTCTGTTGCTCAGTGCTATTGAACTGTCACCAGCTTGGGTCGACCCTCTCACAGCATGGCTGCATTAATGTGGACTCTCCTCCGTCCTGCAATGTGTGAAGACCCCAAGTTGAGAGTCGGTCCCAGCCTGGTCTAGTTCTGTGGCAGTTAGAGCCCCATTGGGTGACATGTCGGACCCAAGGGTAGCTGAGATCCATGTTCAGGGTTGCTTCACCTTTTGTTGTGTCCATTAGGTTTTTTTTGTTCTATGGGCTTTCTGTGTGGTTGGGTCAGAGTATTGACAATGACATAGTTCTTTTATAAATGCCCTAAAATACAATGTGAAATATTAAAGTCAGTTTACCTAAAAAACCGTAGGCTGTTTAGGTAGATGTTAATCAGGATAATCTAAACCTACTGTGACAGGTGCTGTTGTTTTTGTTCAACCCTTGCTAGTGGTATATGCGGGTGTGTAGTGGGCTACTTGTGAATATTTTTGTTTGATCAGCCTATATTGAGTGTAAGAAACAATTGGCTCTACAAACTCTTACTACAATAAGTATTACAGATGCTTCAGAAAATCATATCTTTTCAGTGTCGCTGGAGGACACACATGGTGCTAAATGCTCACAATGCATTACTTTATAAATAGTTTTGTAATTATGTAACTATCTATGTATAAATTTTAGTGTGAATGCAGTTGGTATTTCCAGGCATGCTTTCACATAAGTTGGTGATTGCTGCTCAGCATTTTTCAGTCGTTTTTGTTTTGTTTTTTTTTGATACTCAGTTTCTTTGATCTGCTTGTTTAGTTACCTCTAGATGCCGTATAGTTGGGGTTTTTTTTTTCAAGTCTAATAACATTATGATTTTATAAGATCAGTTTTGTTTATGTGAATTCATAGATTGATTTGAGGTTAAGGAAAGTTCCTTAGTGAAGAACAAAGACTCTTTGTTGCTCAGGTGAATTTGCAAAATGTCACTGGTGTACCACTCTCTTGTATCCAATCCAGGGAAAGAGACTGAGATTGACAGTCTTATTAGTCATGAGGATCAAGGTTTAGTCCTGATTTGTTTTTGTTTTTTTTTTATATAAATATGTTTGATAATGTCGTTAGTAAATTTGTTCGAGAATGGCATCGGCTTATAATTCTTTCTCCTGAAGTCCTTTCATTTCGATTTAATTGCAGCTAAAGCTTAGCTTCGTGTTGTCGGATGTAAGCGCTCTTTTTACTTTCCTGAGTTAAGGACCTTTAAAATGGAGGAAAATAATTGTAAGCCAAACAAATTGCTTCATTTTTTGGGGGGGGGGGGGATTGGATTTAAAAAAAAAGATTTTTTTTCATTGGAATTCAGAAGTAAATAGCTGCCTCACTGAAATTCACTCAATCAGGATGAAGGGAGTGAGGTTTATGGTGAAGAAAATAAAAGCATTTCCTGTGCACTCAGTAGGGCTTTCTTATAAAGCCAGTTTTTTTTTCCAGGTATGTTGCATTCGCCTGCTTACTAGCTTATTTTAGTTAATAGTAAGATTCTTTGACAATGACTTTGGTACGATATGGAGACTAGATATGTAATCTGGCCTGAGTTTGGATGAAGTTGTAAAAGGGTATTAAGTAGTATAATGAAATATCTCTCTGCTACTGCTAGTATATTTTTTTAATGCAAAAGTCACAGAGTGTTACTTAGTTCCATATTTAACTTCTAAAAGACATAAGAACTGTATCTTGAGCACCAATGGAAGAACAAAGAGATGAAGCAGTAGTAAATTAATAAAAACCGTTTTATTTTTAACCTACAAATGTATGTGTTTGTAGTAAGCGAAAAACGATGATATGGATGATAATTTAGAGCAGTTGGGTATCAAAAGACCTTTTTTTATATTTTTTAAAAACATCTTTTCCTCCACTTGAGAAAAATATGTTAAATGAATATTATACTGGTAAGATTTAAACAGGATAGTTGATAATTTTTTCATTGTTCATTGAAATGTTCATTTGTGTTTAAAATAATGTGTGTTATTCTTTGAATATAATATATTAATTTGCTCACATTCATGTTTAACTTATTTCCTTTCATTTTGGTAATTCAAATTCGATGCATTTTTTTTGTTACTCTTGTTTCTTCTCACTTAGTTGCATGAGGTATGCAGTGTATAATTTATATATATATATTTATTGTCCCCAATATGTTTAGAGATCAATCAGAAGGTTGTCGAACTTCTTGTTTAATGTTTTATTATGTCAAAGTTAGGCTTGAGACCAACCAGTTGTAACTTACCTCCTCCCTCTATGCTGACATAGCCTGTAATATAATTATATGTGTAATTTTTTTTTATTATTTATGTGTTATATTTCATCTATTGGAGATGTTCCAATTAAACTTTTTTGCTGTTGTTTTCAAGTAGAATTTAAGACATCTTTTGTTGCCCCTTAAAATTTGGAATGAGAGCCCCAATAAATGCTTTATACATTTACCAGGGGTGTATATGTTTTCATAAGAGCCTTTCCGTATAGGATTGTGCAAAAGTGTTTGAATGTGAGTTTTGCTGCCCTAAATGATTTTAATTGCCATGGCATGCCAAATGTCAATAACTCATGTGAAAATAGTTTTTGGGCCGAAGAGCGAGCCTTTTCTCTTTCTTGTTTTTTTTTTATTATCACTTATTTTTCATGTTGTTTTTTTTCCGTTTGTTTTGTTTTGATTGGTTTTATCTGTTGAAACTTTTACTAGTTTAGACAGTTCACAAGAACAACCTCACTGGTGATGTAAGAACGCTTTTCGACTAAGCTCTCAGGCGTGCACATGGCGTCGGCTATATAAATGTGTGCAGTTTCGACATGTGGTTTTAACTTAAATGAAATCATTGAATTAGTTTCTTTATTAATTTTATTCATATTTCCCTTGCAACAGAAGCTAATGTACAGGGAATGTTGGTGGTGAAATATGTTTGCATCGCTATATTTTATTCTAAACATGATTATTATTTCAACTATTCATAATGAATCAAGATTCACCATAGCTTGTACTGCTACTGTTATATCTAAATACATTACAAATAAATTTAATAATGAAGCTCCACTTTGCACTGTGTTTGAGAGTTTTTAAATATATATTTTTGATATGAAGTTACAAAGTTACATCTTTAGCATACAAGTGGTGGCTTGCTGAACTAATGGTCTTTTCACATGACTTGTATGCTATACTCAAGTGAAGTCCAGTTTCTCGCCCAGAGACTTTGCAAAAATTCTGTCCCTATATACCACCTACACCCTTTCAAATGTGTGTTTTATGGATCACACTCGTAATCTGGTCCGTCATTGATACTTAGCCTAAGCATAGCAAACGCGTTATGTGAAAGGACCGTTAGGATCATTATCTTAAAGTGAAGGCTTAAAATGGTCAGCAAATAATTACATATTCTTCAAAGAGGGCTACGACATATTGTACATGTATACTATTACTGTTAGTACTCTGTTTGTTCTCAGCAATCGGTACTACCTCTAAGTATTAAAGTATGTGAACAGGGTACTAGCTTGAGTCAATTGAGTAAGGAGAGATTGTAGCTTTACAATTTGTTCTTTATGTCACCCTAAATTGATTTGAATTGTCGTTATTTCCATAATTAGTTACAGGCCCCAATTTCAGAGGATCAAAATATTCCAAAAAGGGCTTTTTACACCCAAGGTTCTAGTTATTCCTGTTGCTGTTCAAATAAAAGTAGTACAAATTTTGTTTCCAGCAATTATAAGGCAGCCTCTTTTAAAAACCATTTTTCAAATTTCAATTTCCATTTGAAATTTTTTACTTTAAAGCATACCTAAGGGGAGACAGTATTTTAATAAAAATCCTAATACAATGTTGGTTCAGAAGAAAAACTAAATAATTGTAATATCCCATTTATGAAATTTTAATGCCTCAAAATTGTTCTGTAAAAAATACAAAAAACATTAAAATAAAAAAAAAAGATTTTTAAAGCCAAATAACTAGTTACAAATAGTATCCAATTGCATCAACAAAGGTGATATACAGTATAAAGTGATTAAGGAATGAGCAACAATGGATGTCCCAATAACATTTTCGTATTAGGAAAATACAGTACTATCTGGATATTACAAACCTCATGGGGACAAAGTTTAACATTAATCTAATTATAAATCGTAAATCCAGTTTTCATTATACAGTACACAGGAAGGATAAATTTGGTAATCTGAATACAGGTTGAATTAAGCAAATATTCAAAATGTATAAGTTCAGATTATACTAGACTGTACTAATAATAATTATGTAATTGGTAAATAACGTTTTTATGACTCAATAAGTTGATCTGCAATAATAAACCTTACAATGCATTGCTTTCTAAAACAAATTTTTTAATTAAATCAACTTTGATCAAAGTGGTATAAAAAAAATATCAAACTTTGAGCCCTAATTACAATTAGAAAGGAAATGAATTGTTCCACAAATGCAGTTGGATTCAAATTTGAAAAAGGGAGTGGAATATCACATAAAAAAATTCCTGAGAAATTGTCTAAGAACAAAGTATAGTATGCTTGTCAATAATGATAATATAAGATTTAACATGCTGAGTCTTGTTTCACTGAACCCAAATTAATGTGTAGCACCAGCAGACACTTTGGGTAGTTTAACCAAGGATGCTTAGACCATATGCAGCAGACTCTACATATTACATATTTTCAATTAATGATTGAAAGGTGTAGAATTAGCAGTGTATTGAAGAGGTTTAAGTGAAAATGGCTGGAAAATTATTGCCTTAGGTTTAATCGAAAGCATCTACTTATTCTACAGAAGCTTTGTCACCCACCGCCTTGCGTAACATAACATAATACCATGTTGCCTACTACGCTTGTTAAAAAAAAAAGTTTAGTGGTAAAAGTCTTTGTTTAGCCTCTCTTAGTGGTTTGCCAACTTAAACAAGAAGATCAGAATTGCACCAAAGGCAATCGTTGAATCACAAACACAAAGAAAAAAAATTGTTACGTCCTGCCTAATTTATGAATCATAATTTTAGAAATCAGAATACATACTTGAGGTGACCGCTGTACAATCAGAAATAATTGAAAGATATATGGTATGAAATTCAAATTAGCAGTGGATTGAAGCAAGTTCAAGTGAATATATGGCCAAAACTTGTTTGCTTTTGCTATGATTTGAACCCTGAACTTATTGTAACTTTGGCACCGACTTCCTTGCCCCTCAGCGGAAATATCAGACAATATTTTAATTTAGTTATAAGTTTGAGGGGAAAAAAAACAAGACACATAATTGATATGCTCATATCATAAGTCAGTCAGCTCAACAATTGGTTAAAGAGATGAATGCGTGAAAAATTATTCAATCACAGGCGAACTTAGTTTGCTCTTTATTGTACTCCTGCCAACATATCAGCGTCATTGTCTTCATCATCATTCCTTTTAAAAAGGATATAAGGTTTGGAGAAAAGTGATCATCATTTACTGGAATCAATATTAATGCACTTGCAAGAGAGCACAAAAAATTCCATTAAGTAAGTTACCAGTGCCCCTTTACTTGCTAAATAGCAGCTCTTTACCAAGGTATAATTTCCCACATTGTAATTAAAACATGCCTTCATTTTACTTTTCCCAATAAGATAAATCTAAACCCTCAAGAAAAAAAACAAGAATTTGATAAAGAAAAAAAACTACTCTGTCTTTTCTTTGAGATTTCTCTTCAACGCTGCCAAGGCTGCCAGTCTTTCATCTCGCCATGTCCGACGCTCTGGGACTTTGGCCACTGGAATGGTTTTCTCAATTTCTTTGAGCATTTTTTCAGCCGTAGGTACATCATACATGACTGGAGGTGGTTTGAAGGTTTTGCATACATTGTACGCACCCTGAGCGTAGCGATTACAGTAATCAACGATACCTGATGAGGGGAGACAAATCTGTGTAAACAATGCATTAAGTTTTAGGAGCTCTCACAGTAAACAACCATGTGAGTAGCAGTATCACAAAATGAAATAAGCTGTGGTGATATTTAAAATGAAAAAACCTCTTTTAAAGGCTTATAATTTTTCAAAATTTTTTTTAGGTTTATATGATATTCAACAAGAAGATTGTTTGGTGATCCCTTCAAACTCTTTGTAACCTTCAAATGAGTTTTTCCTTATTTTCAGAAGAATGAGTCAGACTGACCCCTGATGATTTCATTGCAATAACTTGGGTCATGATCAAGACGTAAAAATCTTTTCACTGCCGTGAAAGGTTTTTAAAAAGCTTGGGAAAATGTATCTCTAAACATTGAAATTCCATGACTATATCCATTTTGTGATAGCACTACACATGCATAAATTTACTTTACATTACTTCACTTCACCTACATAGATGTCATTGTAAATGACATTACTTGGATTTTCCCCTCTTGCTCTTTCTCAATAGAACTAGCAATTGACCTATGTAGAATAGAATTCATTTAGCCTTATTATTTCATTAAAATTTACTTCATTCCTTTTGCCACAAATAGTTCAGCCTCCCTGCAGAAAGGAGAAGAGTTTTACATTGTATATAAACATACCATCTGCATTAAGATGCATTGTCTCCAAGGGTCCAAGAAAAGCGTATCTAGGCCCCAGCCCATCTGTCATCACCCTGTCTATGTCTTCAGCACTAAGTAGACCATCCTGTGAATATAATAGTAGTGTCCATATAATTTCAATCTGGATACTTCAAATATTAGCATAATTCAAACTATATTCAGTATTACCGATCTTATGCTCCGCCAGCATTATATACTGGCAATTGATTTTTGGATAATTCAAAGTTAAGTTTCTTTCCCAAGGAGTTCAAAATTTCCTCACTGAATTGTAATATCGAAATCCACCTCAAACTTTCATAACAACAGTAAATGGTTTGAAGCGATTCATAGGAAACAAATCCAAATATCTCCTACTTCACATACAGCAAAAAGACATCCACATTTAAGGTAGTTAAGTTTATGCAACTGATTTCATGTTTGGGGTAGTTAGGTTTATTTAATTGATCACCTTTCCAGCCTGCTATTGTGAAGCACTCAAGGTAAGTGAGGCAAAGTCAGAATGGTTAAAAATTGAGTTGTTAAGATTTTCTAAAAGTAATTTTTTTTTCCTCTTAAAAAAATTGAACAATTATGTTTCTCATTTATTTATAAAAGTAAAAGTAAAGTTTCCCATACTCAAGACAAGCGTAAGGGAACAAGGAGCACACAGCATAGTGAGGTAGTTTGCAATTTATTTTCCTTGCCGCCTTTACTTTCAAAGAGTCTCCAGAGATCTAGCTACCCATTAAGTGCAGTATTGACAACAAAAGGGGAGCAAAAAAAGTTCTCCCCAGATTCAGAATCAAACCCAGTAACTCCTGAATAGTGGACATTCACCCTACTGATTACACCACCGCTCACCCCTAACTTTTCTATACCTGACTGCATTTGATTTCAAAGCTGCTTTGATAAAAACATGATAAATTTTCAAACCAGATTTGATTTTAAGGCTCTCACTCAAATATGACCTGGGTGACTTGTGCCTGATCCATCTTAGTAACTTCTGATTTGTTCTCATATCAAACGATTTGGTTTCTTGGTAGTGGTTTTTTTTTTATTCTTCATACTGATTACGTCTACTAGCGCTTACAAGACCAATACTGTTAGTGTTCGGGTGTCAACTGCAAGACTTAGCAGCTCTAAAATTCATAAGTTGTTTGTGAGACTACATTAAGAGTATTTAGACTGATCATCTTTTTAAATTGGTTTCTGACACATCTGCATGCTGAAAAGTTGACTATTTAAAGTAACAGTTTTATAACTTTACCTTTTCACTCACTTATCAAGAAGAAACTGAAACCAAAGCAAAAGAGAGAATGCAAATTCTGAAGATACTCATCCACACATGAAAATCCTAACATTTGCATAGCAAAAAAATTGTTCTTTAACATGATAAAAGACGTCATGATCAAGAGTATATCAGATATTTTTTTAAAAAAGCAGGCATTGATTCTCATTATGAACAGAATCCAGTTTAGTTGGCGATGGCCTATTGCTGAACCCAAGTAAAGCGCTTAGACTAGAGCATTTTGGAGTATTATGCGCTAAATAAAAACACTTTTTACTAATCCTCAAATCAAGAAAAAGTTAAGAAAGGATAATCAGAAAAGTCTGATACATTCTCTCCCCCTGTACCTGGTACATGTTCCAACACTCGTTGATGATGGAGTACTGGATCCTGTTGAGGGCAAAGCCGGCCACTTCTCTGCTCAGTGTGACTGGAGACTGGCCCACCTGCTCCAGGAGAGCTCGACACTTGGCTGTTACGTCAGGCAGCGTCCAAGGTCCAGGGACAATCTCAACCAGTGGAATGAAGTATGGTGGGTTTACCTCAAAGGATTAAGAAAAATCAAACTTTCTGTTGAAACATTACAAAATTACCAAAATTTAGGTCTTTTGTTTGCCTAACATCTCCTGACATATCAATCAACGTAGACAGACCAGAAAAAGAAAAGGCTCTCTCCCCGTAGCCTTTTTAATGAGTTTTAGGAGAGGCAAATTTGTTTGGATTGCTATAGCTTAATACTCTAGACAGGGTCTGGGGGACGAAAAGATTGGCAGTGTAAAAAGGGAAATGATTGTTGATGCTTTTGAAACAAATTACTCCTAGTTAATACTCAGTTCTAGCTTCAGCCAGTGCAACTAATTCAATAATGGGGTTAAATGTTCATATTTTGTTTTTTTTCAAGAACTGGCCAAGCTGTGTTATTTTGTATGTGCAGCAATTTACCTAGCTTTTCATTGCTTACACCAGCAAACAATGAATCACAATAGTTTAAAGTGACAGAACCAAAGTTGATGCTAGTGTAAAGGAGACTTTGCGCTTAAGATTGCTTCTTCCACATCCTAGCCTATATTATCTGTAAACAGTAAGTTTTAGAAGAGAAAACTTTCTTTTTGTCCTGTATCATATCTTAAACAAAAGAGATATTTGTAGAGGTTAGAAAAATAATGTAAACAATATTGAACCAATATTGCTGAAGCCAAGAATTGGAGATAAGAAAAATTCTACAGGGGATTGCTTGTTATGTAAGACGCCAAAATTGGATGATTGACCTAACACTATATATGTCTTGCATTCTGTCCAAATGAGTCATAATTTGAATGACTTAGTTTTGAGATGTGGGCTCTTAACTGATTCCATCCAGATTTTTTGGGA
>BMAT01009214.1:390306-403653 GCA_019649035.1 Elysia marginata
TACTACTACTACTAACTACTTCTACCACCACCACCACAAATTAGTAGGCCCTACTATATATAGCAGCCTACATGTATGCGATAACTATGTTAGCAAATGTCTCCAATTTTAAAGTCACATAAGAGGGGTGGTCTTTATTGAGGGGTTGGGGGTCTTACTTGCGGGGTTCCACCATATACAGCTCAATCGTGAAAACAAGTTCTTTCCGGGAGGTGTGGGTTCGATCCCCGACCGAGTCAAACCAAGGGCTTTAAAACTGGTATTGGCAGCTGATCCGCCTAGTGACTGGCATTATGGATTTAGTGTTAAGTCTGGTCGGCCCGGTGTCAGGATAATGTGACTGGGTGTGGTGTATGCAAGCGCTCCTTACATCACAGTGTGACAGCACGCTTTCAATTGTCCCAAGCGCCGTCTCTGATATATCCTTGTAGTTGAAAAGAGACATCAAAACTCAAACAACCTAACCTAACCGGGGTGGGGGGGGGTGGGAGGGGGGCAGATCCATTCATTCTCGTAGTTCAATACCCAACCAAAATATCCTAAACATGCAAAGAAACAAATCTTTGCCCACTAATACTATATGTGTAGCCTCGAGACAGACTCACCATTTTATCCGCATTCAATTCTTGTTACTTTTTGTCAGTGTTCTTTACATAATTATTATTGAGCTAGCCTACAAGGCCTACATGTGACGAAATTATGTAGCGGTCATTATGCCTTTGGTAATGGTATGCTCCATCAACTGTTTAGGCTAAAAAATCAATATCTAAATTTTACTCTATTCATTTTTTTGAAAATTTTAGAAAGTATAAAAGTTTTCTTGCATTTAGAAAATAAGTTAAAAATTATTGCAAACGTTTTAAGAAATAAGTAAAGTCAGTTGTATTTATTTAAAACATTTTAAAGAAAAAAGCGTTATTTTGACCTCACTATGAGCTTCAAACCTTAATAATAGTTGTCGAATCCATGCTGCAACAACATCCGTTTTGCCCTTGCCCATTGATTATATAGCAGGCAACTAGAAGCATACTAACCTTCTATTCGGTTGTTTTTATCTTTTTCAGAAATTGGTCAAGCAGTGCTACTAGATTTAGTTGCTCTGAGACGATGCAACTCTTATCTAGCTTTAGATCTAGAATAATTGTATTATTATTTTTTGTAGTGTGAAGTGTAGGCCTATGATAAGGTTTTGGACCTCGTTTCGATAGACGCTTTGACTTGAGAACAGCCACCAAAAAGGGACCACAGAAACACTGCATACAGTTAAATGGTCCCAACTTATTGACCAGATATATCTAAACTTAGAAGTACCCAAAGCTTGACTTTCAGCTTGATTTCTACATAGATCTATCTAGATCTACAGATTTAATCTATAGCCTACTAGATTTATCTAGGCTATAGATCTATACAGATTACACTAAGTTGCTTTACTAGTCTAGTCTCTAGATATCTAGCTGTATTCTAGATCTAGGACTAGAATCTAGGTCTAGTTGTTTCTAAAGGCCTAGATAACTAGATCTATATTGTTTCCAGATATAGAGGATTCTATAAATTAACTCCAAGATGGAAGACAAAACACCATTATACAACCCTTACAGTTCATCAGACCCTTCAATGAATGTACCAGGTATGAAAACTTCTATGCGCAAGCCAAAGAAAAGATGTAGATCTATGAATATGATGAATATTTGTCTTCGATATTACTTGTATATATATATATATAGCTTATAGGTGCTTTCTATTCTCACGAAATATCGGAAATTCCGCTATTTTGAGGCCTCTCCAAGTCCCATGTTTTCCGCTATATCTACAACTGTTGGAAGGATTTCCACACATGGGTGCTAGCAGGATTTCCTCACTGGGGTGCCACTTTAATTTTCTCAAGAGATCACTCTTTATTTAATATTAGTATTACCCATGGTTTTGTCAGTAATGTTTGTCTTTGGTATAATAAAATGTAATGCATCTTAATAATTCTCATTGCACAGTGTCCTTCGGGGGGCAGCCTGGCAGAATGGTTAGCGCGTTGGACTCGAGTTCTGGAGGTCGTAAGTTTGATTTTCGGCCAGGCCATGTTGCAGTTGCCTTGGGAAAGCAATTTAAAAAAAAAAAAAGAGCATTTTTATATAGCGCTTATTAATATGCTCTAAGCGCTTTACATGGGTTCCCCAACAGGCCATTCCGAACCAAAGTACCTTCTGAGCCCACAGAGGAGCAGCAAGTTAAGCGCATCACTCTAGCATTCTGACAAGATCTTTCACTGCCTATAGTCGGGTACTCGTTTAACGCATGAGTGAGGCGAAGAAATGTGTGTAAATAGCCTTTCTCAAGGACTAAACGTCGACCTGCCGAAGGCAGGACTCGAACCCGGGACCTCTCGATCCGAAAGCCGAGCGTCTACCACTACACCACGACGCCACACCCTAACTTTCCTCAGTCCACCCACCTGTAAAATGGGTACCCAGCAACAAGCATTTCTTAAATTTGTAGATATGCGCCTGTAACACCCTGCATATGGGTTGAAAGTGGCCTTTAAAATTGAATGTACTGATCTGCTGGGGCATTAGTGGCGCTGCTCTGTGGCGACACAGTTACGCTGAGTAACAAAGCCAAATTTCCCAAAAGGGATTTATAATAATATATATAGTGTATGAAAAAATTTTTTTTGAAAATCATAAAGAATCTGTTACAATGATGTGGAAATACTGTGCCACCCTAAAAAGCCTAAACTTCATGGTAACAAATTTGATCTGATTTTTAGAAATTAAGAGCCCTCTAAATATATGACATGCATTATTTTTTTTTCAATAATATGAACAATACAAACGAATTGAAAGGTAATGAAGAATGATTTCTAATCAAAATATGTAGTTGTACCTAGAGTGAAAACCCTGCCCAACTGTCACCTGATGTTCAAGCAGATTTCTGCTATGACCAATACAAATTTGAGGACATAAGCATGACACTTGACAGGTCACTATCTATAAAATTAATTCTCTATCCGTTGGAGTATAAAAATAGGCTCACCCCTGTCCGAGAAACCTGCTACTACCAACTATTCCCACTAAGGCCCTCAAGGATAACCCAGATGACTATCCATGAAATGAAAAAACAGCGGAAGTCGATGGGAATCGCTTGAACCGGAGAGTGAACTGCAGGGTTAAGCTACTAAAGACTCTTTATTACTCTTTATGATAAATCCTTTGTTCTTTCATTAATGTTTGTTATAATATTAATAAAATATGATAATGCATCTCTTCGCACATGACCTGTTATTTCTAAAAATCAGATCAAATTTGCCATGAAGTTTTGGATTAGGTAGGGTGGCACCTCTCTGTGGAAATCCTTTCAGTATTTTTTCCAAGGGATGCGAATTTATTTTAGACAGGAATCCAGACGGAGGCAAAGGGGTTTGAACTGAAAGCCTCAACATCTAGAAATCTTTATCTCCCAAGGACAAGGCAAATAGCGAAACAGGCATATGAGATAATGTGGATTTTTAGTTTTGTACTCCTAAACTTCCAAAAGTAGCAGTATGTGTTTGGCTTTTTGCTCTTACCTCCTTCATCTAAGTTAAGAATAAATTCGTCTTACTCTTAGAATTATAACGAATTTGGAAGGAAGGTGACAGGGTGCATTGAATGCCACTTCCTGTCAAATTTAGATCTCAGCCTAGATTTTTAAAACTAAAACAATGAAATATATATAAAAGTGGCTTGAGAGACTTCTTCTTTGAAAAAAAGGAATCAGGTTTTGTTGAATGCCTACAGGTTGAGATATCTTGCAACCAGTGAAAATGATTCTAAGTTGAAATTGGAAGGTAGTCAGATATTGGTATCACAGAAAAGCGTATTTCCTCTTCTTTCAAATACAACAGCCAGAAAAGCTCTATTGTGCTTCTGTATGAAGTTATAGCCGTTTGAAGTCAGCAGGGTTAGGACTTCTGAAATTTCAGAAAGGGGAGAAAATTGCATTTAAAGTGAGGACATATACAGGTGTAGAGGCACTAACAACCATACCTATTAAATTTTAAAATTAAATATATATAAAACATGAAATTTCAACATGAACCTGGTGTAAACACTGTTTAGAAACGGTTTTTCCCTCAATATTTAACTAAAAAAAATTGATATCTCAAAACTAGGCCATTCGACTTACAACCCAATCAGACAGAATGCAAGACATATGTATTAGGGCTGCATTTGTTAATATTAGCACCAGGGCCTTTCATTTATCATGGAAAACACATGTAATGTATTACAATCAAAGAAATCAGTGCTAGAAAACTGAAAAGTGTCTAAACAGAAAATGAATTTTTAGGATCGGAAACTAATTCCCTGTGCAGGTGCTTATCTAGTTATAAGTTATATTCAAATGTGAAATAAAAAGTAAATTGCTGCCCTAACACTATAAAAACCATAAAAAATTTTTTTTTACCTTTGCAGGGTCAGTTTCCTTAAAAAATTATGGGGGAGCATGACTTGGGAAGTCCTTAGAAAAGCTGGGGCTATTCAAGCATTTATAATAGTTCTAAGATAAGATTAAGAAATTTAATGTGGAGAGCTCTTCAGTTTGAAAAGTTTAGTTCTAGACTAAGGGTAGGTCTGGGGACTCAAAACATTGAAAAAAACTTGCCTAGCGCCTGCCAAGCCTCTGATTCAGGTTCCTATTTTAATATTAAACTTTCACAGTTTCAGAAAAACTTACCAAATTTTACACTAAGCATTTGATTACCCTGCTAAGTTCAATGCAGGTTCCTTTCACCCGTCTTTAATATAGTTAAAACTGGGGTAAAACTTAACAAGCTGAAGTGGACTAACTTTGCGGCAGCTAATCTAACTAGTACTGTAGTCAAAACTGCTACAACTAGAATAATTTACTGTCTAAACTGGCAGCTGCAATTGGTGTAAAATTGGTGCAAAAATTGGTAAGTGTAATGTTTAATTCAGGAGGTCGATATTTTCTTAATTTAATTATTTAAAAAGGCTGCTCTTCTGGACCCTTAAGACCAAGAAAGCTGTAGTAATCGTATATTAATATAAATTAAAATAATAGTATTATAATATTAGGTAAAAAAAACAGTAAGAAATTACATTGCTTTATTTGATAGCCACACTCTCTTTTTTTTTCCTTGCAGTCACTACTGGGCCTGCAGGGGCCATAATGTCTCCATATCTCAACTTTGATCCAGCTTATCTTGGAACTGTGAGTATATATGTGACGCATCGCGACGGTTTGGGGCACTAGTTACTGAAGGCTATTTTGAGTAATAGCCGGATAAAGCAGGAAACTCGTTACCTAGACCTAATTTTTGTTTATTGCATAAATCGTAAGTTTATCATCTAAAATAAAATTGGTGTCAAAATAAATTTTAGAATGTGTAGTATACAGTGGTACCAATAACTCAAAACACCCCAGATGTACCTAGTGCCCCAAACCGTTGGGATGCATCACATATATAATTTATAAACACCGCAGAAACAAGATTTTTACATTGGTTACAAAATCATTTAGAATGCATGAAAGCAAAGCCAAGTGAAATTTTAATTATCCAGTTTTTTTTTTATCTCGAATTTGAGTAGGCTGTGTATACATGCTGTTTGTCGTTGTTTTTTTTAAAGAACTGTCTTTTCTTTACAAGGAATGTTGTCTATCAATTTACTTTATTTAGGTTACTTAATTCCTTTTCCTTTTGTTTTCCCTTCGGTCTTTGTCTTTTATTTGATTTTCTATAAATTGAATTGATTGGAGATCGCTTTGTGGCAAAAAACTTTAGTCTTTTTTTATTTCAATCTTTAATTTAAAAGTTTTAATATTTTTTTTCATCAGAACGCAGATTCACAGTTCATATTCCCTGAGGGAGCTGCCAGAACTAGAGGTCGGCTTGAGCTTTCTTTTTCTCTCATAGGAGGCTCAGTCTTTATAGGTAAGGACCTTGTCTCTCTAAAAACACATTTGTTTATAGATGAGGTTATGTGATTCTCTATTTGTTACCGGTACATTTTTGTATTACTTCTTTTTTTCCTAGATGCCAAAACAGAAACAGTTGGTATTTATCATAATTATGGTTGACCTGAGATTTTAAATTCTTTGAATTGTGTGTGTCAGTTCAACAAAGTTCTATTCCTAGTTATTTTTTATAAACAAAAGATTACTACTAATTGGCCGACTTGGAATAATTTTTAACCTTTCAAAATTGTTGATATCTTCATTGTATAAAAAATATTTTTACTGTATATTTACATGCTTCAAAACTGAACCCATTTTATGACCTTTTGAAAATGTCTTATATCAATATATGTGTTGATTTACACAAAACAAACTTTCAATGACATTTTTTTCATCATTAATGTAAGTATTCAGTTTTTTAAAAATCTCACTTTTAATTTTTTTTAAACCCATCATAGAAGATTCTCTTTTCTCAAACTGGCCTACAGCACAACTTGATGAGGCTGCTACACATATTAAAATTACTGTACTTTTCACATGATCATGAATTTTAAAATTGAAAAATGTATTGTCTTATTCACTTTAAAGTACTTCCTTAATTTTTTTTGAGTATCAATTTATTTACTTACTTGATGAAAGTAATATAACTAAAATTGCTTGCTTCATCACGGAAGGTGCTGGATTAGGGGGCATGAATGGTTTCTACTCTGGTTTAAAAGATGTACAAGCTCGTCAGCTGACAGGAGCAAACAGAAGAACACAGTGAGTTCAGTAAAACTGTTCATTATAATACTTATTGTCATTGACCTAGAGTTCTGTTTCTGTTCCATTAGTTATTTGTGTCAAAAAAGGGAACCATTGATCACATGAATGTGTAAAAAGAGTCTTAGTTTTTATTATGGCATGTGATTTCAAAAAAGATATCTTGCAGAAAAACAAAGAGGCACATCTATTTTTACAACTTAATTTTTTTCAAGTACGTATTTTTTCATGCAGTCGTATATTTTTTATTAATCCATTTATTCAATTTTACTCTAAATTAAGTACTTTATTAAAATCACTCAGTTCTCTTTTAAACCTTTTCTTGAAGTTGTGAAGTTTAAGATAAGATGATACTTGTTATTGTTAATAAATAGTATATGATAGTGAGAAATTAGCTGTACAAAAAAAACCAAAATGTGATTCACAGCAACACGTAAAAAAAATCAACACCTTATTCTCTTAAATTTCAGGATGCTTAATTTTATCACAAAAGGAGGTGCTTCCACTGCCCAAACATTAGGTGTTGTTGGTGAGTTGAAGTTTATTTAAGGCATTTTTTTTTTTTACATCTGTAAGCTAGTTGATCCAAGCAAACCCATACTCTTCTTTTTTAAATGGATGTTATCTGATTGGATCAAATTACATTGGTATACCGATATCCATAAAAAAGCAAGGAGAACTTTCTCATACTTTCGCGTGCATGTGAGGTGCAAAGTACTATACATTTTATACAATTATTGTAGAGATAGACTTGAATTATGATCAAATGGATCTTAAATCCAACCAACCTGTGAAAAGTTTATAAAGTTTATTAAATCCAAGGTCTGTCCATTGAAAGGTCTTTTTGAAGTAGCCCCAAACTCTAGTTTAGATTGTGAGGGGCTTAAAAACTTTTTTTTGTACAATATGAAGTCTTTTTTTTAACTGAAGAGGTTTAACTATTTAATAGTTTTTTGTATTCGCAATAATATTTGATTTATCTTAGTTTTTGTTTATTTTAAAACTGTATGAAATATCAACTTTTTGACAGAAAGCCCCTAATGTGCTGATCACTCAAAATTGAAAGTATTTAACTGTAGCATCTAAATTGCCTTTTAAATGTATTTCCCTTGTTTCAAAAATGCAAAATTAGATTTTATGAGTGTTCTACATAAAATATGCAATTAATGCCTTTTTGTTACTTGAGGCCTACCTAACAATTAATTTTTATGTTTTTATGTATCCAGGAATGTAAGTTTTCCGAGTATTTGTAGGAACTTTTTTTTTTTTACAATCAATTAAGTCTGGCTTTAACTCATGAGTATAATAGTATTCACTTATGGGTTCAGAAATAGATCATTGCACCATAGACAACAAAAAATATCTATTGTTTCAAATTTGTTTAAAAAAAAAAAAAAAAGAGCTCTTTTGTAATTCCTTTGTGTTCTGTTTTTACTAATGACAGAGAGGTCTTGAAAGTTTTTTGTGTGTAAGCTACTTGCATCCCTGTGTATGTATTTTTTCTATCTATCTGAAGCTTTGTGCTATCAACTGTATGCTAATTTGTTTAGGGCCAGTATAGTATCTTTTGGTTACATTTTTTCCCAGCTCTCATGTACAGTGTGTTTGGTGTAGTGCTATCTTGGGGGCGAGGTGTTGATGATGAACTTAACACAGTCACAGCCGGCACTGCTACAGGAATGTTATATAAATCTTCAGGTATGTATGTGACTATTTTCAAGATTCAGGATTCAATTATTCTTTGTCCTTTACAGGCTCATTAGTTTAATTTACAGCAATAAAGTAAAGATTTACATTCCACTGGGGAAAAGAATTTAAGAACTGAGAAGTGGCTTAAGAAAGAAACCTGTTCCTTTGAGTATAATTTGAATCCTCTCAAACCAAAGTTTTTCTTCATTCCCATGAAATTCAAATTATAGAGGTTTTTCAGTGTTCGCATCAATACATGTGGTAGATTGCAATATTTCATAGTATTAGGCAAGATGGACGTGAGACTTCGTTTTTCTTTACATTTGATGAATATAGGTTTCATGATTCTTTGGTAGTATCTTATTTAGTTGTCTAACTTTCAATAGTAATATTTAGTATCAGTTTTTTTTTTGTAATTTCAAGAAAAGTTTATTTTTGGTACTTGTAGGCTGTTTGATTGATAGCATTAGAGCTGCAAGGAAAGAATTAATAGCAGAAAATATTGATATGTTTCGCTTGGTATATTGGTCTGAGTTGACACACACAGTACAAAATGGTGCTGGTTCAAAAATGTTTAGACGAAATAATGTTTACATTTTTTTTCTTCTGTTTTTGTGTTTGTTGTTAAACTTAAATGTGTTTAAGCTTTTGTTTTTTTTGTTGTTTTGTTTTTGCTTTTTTTTTTTCTTGAGAGTGTAAATACCCTAAATATTGTTTGTTGGGTTTTCCTCAGCTGGATGGAAGCGCTGTCTTAGGGGAGGAGCTGTCGGTCTTGGTCTTTCAACGCTTTATGTTCTCTTCACAAGTCGTGACCGTATCCGAGGAATGATGGGAAGATAAACACCAAAATATTTGTCTTAGTTGGGGGGAGGGGGGTAATTTATAACTTGGAGTTGAAAAGAAAAAAGCCTGGATTTTGTTGAAGTGTTGATAAAAATATTTATCCATGCCCTTTTTTAAAAAAATTCTTTTCTTTTTTTTTTAATTGTCAGAAGATTTTGTGATTCTCTAATTTTGTTTTTCATTTTAATCTCTCTCTTAACTCAATCAAATTTGCTCATGTAACAAGGTTAAGATCATTATTACAAAGTAAAAGAGTAAGGCATTGACTTGAGACTTGTTTTTGACATGTTCCTAGAGCCAAAAAGAGTTTTCAGTTTGAATAAGTCTATAGCCTTTCACATTTCAGTTTCAACTCATTATTTTTGTAGCAGTTGTGTAAGAATGAAAAAGAACATTATGCCATTAAAATTAAGTAAGATTGATTGCTTTTTTTCTCCCAAGAGAAGAATGTGAGGAAAATGCATTTTTGCAGATATAATAATAAGTTTGAAATAAAAAAAATTAAAAAGTTTAAAAACTTAAACTTTATAGCTCTGTATTTTTTTTTGTGCAAACTATAAGCTGTTTGATTGCTTGTGAACCATTTACTGTCCTTTTTTTTTTTTTTTTTTCAAATTTTTAGATGAAAGTGGTAAAGTGGAACAAATTAAAATCTAAATTGGATTATAGTAAAACCCCTCAATAAAGACCACCCCTCTTATGTGATTTTAAATTTGAGGACATCTGCTTAACCCCTGAACTAAGACTCCCCTCTTATAAATTAATATAAGACCTGTTTTTACCAACATTTTTCAAGGTCTTTATAAAAAGGTGCCTTTGTATGAGCAAAGTGTTGGATGTAGAAAGTCAATATCTAGAAAGTAAATGAATAATTTGGTTAAAGGTAGCTTAGTCTATTGGAGATGCACTTGACGTATATCATACATATATGTGAGGTAGTGTTAGTAAGCTTAGGAGGCACATATGCTTAGGATTTTGATGGTTCAACTCAGTTTTAGTTTCGTGAATGTTCCCTGCATCTTGTGAAACAAAAACTACAATGGAATAAAGTCAACACCCTGGAACCGAAAAAATGTGTTGACTTTAAACAATGGTTGAGTTTAACCATAACAACGGTATAAAGAAATACAGAATGGGACTGCCAAACAGCGTTGGCTTAAGCAAATGTTTCCGGTAAAGGTGTTGACTCTAACTGGATTCCACTGTATTCCAAAAAAGTAAAATGCATTTCAAACTTATGTTTGGTGCAACTTTTTATCTCAGTAAGCTACCTGATGTATGTTCAGCTTCAGGTGCTTTTCCAATGACTAAAAGTAGGAGATGTGAAAGTTTCCTCTCCTTGACATTTTTATGGTGTAAAATTGGTTTGTTGTCTTTTTTGCTTGCAAACTTACATGTATTTTGTTTAAACAGTAAAAGACTGAAACCCCTTTAATATTTTTAGGCAAAAAATTTTAAACTCAAAAGATATTGTTAAGGCAATTCAGTCATCTCTGCTTTTGCTTATTGTCATTTTCTTTTTTTTTGTGTGTGTCCTGTGTGTACCATTGTGTGTAAGGACGTGCACAAACTTTTCAGCTTAGTTGATGTTATTGGTTATGCACCCAGGACATGGACTCTAGCAGAATTGGCAGTTGGTGCCCAAACTGTTAAATCTGAAACTAAGGCAAACTTACATAACTAAAGCTATTTTTGCAGTCACATGAGGTTTCAGTCTTCAGTACACTCGCACATGAAAATGAGTCTAAAGCACTAAAATAACATTTAACACATACATATTGTATAATACGAATATACAGTGGAATCCTGATAAAATCTTAACCCAAAAAATGCGTTGACTTTAAGCAAAAGTTTCCCTTAAAGGTGTTGACTTTAAGTGGATTCCACTGTATTATTTTACTTTAGGCAAAATGAAAGAACAAAAAGGAAGTGGTATACAATTCTTTAATTCTTCCAGTTCGCATAATTTTTTTTAAAAGACACTCTTTAACAGGAATAAAACATTCATAAGGATTTTTTTTAAGAGACTGGATGGATAGTAAGCCAGACTATTTGTGAAAAAAAAACCTATTTGAAAATGCAAAAATGAGAAAATAATGCATGTGTTAAAAACATGCATTAGTCTTTTGACCATTTACAGCAGATTTTTTTTCGTTTGACCTGAATAGTCATCCCCAACTGCAGTAAAAATTAAAATCCAGATACGGTCCAGTTTGGGTGTTTAAACCCACTGGCATGGGAACAAAATTTCAAATCACATTCAACAACCTTGGATTCAACAAACCCTTGAAATAAAGTTTCAATTTAAACCTAAATAAATTTTCTTTCACACCAGTACAAACTAACAAATGGTATGTTTTTTCTTAGCCTCTATCAGCAATACAACTACATGTATCAGACAGGGAGAAAAATATATATCAGAAAAAAAAGCTATGTCCTAGTTTGTTGTTATTTTCATTTTCAAATATATTTTAAGGTTGATATTGATAATGTAGAATTACCCCCATTAGCTCCTTAGACTACTTTAAAAAAGACCCAATATCAACAGATCTTGGCCTCAATGAACTTTATAAATTTTCCTGAGAAGGTCATAGCGTCTGAGGACCACTATGTATATTTCAAAAGGGCAATAAAACTTGAAATCTGAATATTTAGGGGAGTCTATACTCTAATTTAAACCTTGATAAATCAAATATTTGTTTAATTTGGGCTATGTTTGGATTCAAGATTTTATACTGCTGTTAGTTTGATGTCTGGGTAATTCGAAGTAAAATTTTGTTCCCATGAGGTTTGAAATGTCCAAACTGGACTGCATACAAATCAAGAAAATATCGTCATGTTGCTTCCAATATTGCATAACACCAAAAAATTGACTTTTTGTAATTTATAGCATCATAAGAAAAGTTTTTAACCAAAATATAAAATTTCCATTGCTAAAAATGGCCCATCACTTTTCAAAACATTTTATATCAGAATTTGCATTAGAACTTGAAGAGCTTAGCGTAAAAACAGGCACATTCCATTTTTGCCTATGTCTGACTTAGGCAATAGTGGAAGCACCATCACAATATTCAAATCTCCTAGATTCTAATTACAGTTCTGTACATGTTTATGGATTCATCTGCATGTAGTCCCTGCCTGTCAATATCTGCATAAACAAAAACAAAAAAGGACTTAAGTTTTTTTTTCTTTTAAGCTAGAGGTAAAATAAAGTCAGATATTATTAAAAGTTTGAAGTTACTGCTAAAACTCCCATTTTCATTGTGCCCTAGAACTAGGAAACAAGGACCTCCCAGGTCACGGGATAGGACTGGTGATGAGAACTGTAGAATGCGAAAAAAGAAAATACTCATCATCGTGCTAAGGCAAACTAAAGGGTTTGCAGCCTTCTATGTGTAATTGGTTCAAGTGGTTATGTTAACAAAGAATAATAGAAGTGTTTGTTTTATGATAAAAAAAAATTAAAAATCGATATTGCAAATGGAGTTTGGCATTGATAGTACAGCTGAATCTTTCAAAATCAAGGTACAAGTGAATGATATTGAAATTCTCATCTTTTGAAGTTTTTTAAGTCAGTAGGTTTGAAGTTCATTTTTGCTCTTTAGCTTTGTTAGATTTGAACTCATACTTTATGGTTGTTGAAGTTCAAAGTTCTCATAAATAAAAATTATATACATATTAATGAACCAAGGCCTGTAGATGGTTTTTCTTCTGTCGCCAAGTAGTTTCTTTCCTTCATGTCATGTAAGAGGCTTATGACAAAGACTTTGAGAAGCAAATTGCCCTAATTGTCACTCATACAGAGGTGCTTTTGGCTCATAAAATCAGTCTAGTATTGGATTTTGAGAGTTTTTTTTTTAATTTGATGCAAGGAATGGATGAGGAAGAAAGTAGTACATGTATTACTTATATAGAGAATGAAATAATCATAGTAAAATAAAATTCGCTGCTTACATAAAATTTTAATACGGTACTCTAAATTTGAAGTTTTTGTCAATTTTTTGAGATTTTGAATTAAGATGTTTCCACTGCATGTTGCATGAAATAACCGTAACGAATGAAATCTCCCTAAACCAAAACGACTTCATCTTCAGTCCCTAGAAT
>BMAT01009214.1:415222-431140 GCA_019649035.1 Elysia marginata
AGAGAGAGAGAGAGAGAGAGAGAGAGAGAGAGAGATTTTTGGTAGTTAGACCATTCCTACAGTTACATTCTTTACTTTAATATGCAGATTTGCAGGCATTTGGTTAGTAACTGTACTTATACTTCACATGTATACATGTATATAAATATGATGAAGTGACAAATGCGATGATTTGACTTTGATCATGTCTTTTTTAATTTTCATTTCACTTTGTACAGCTTATCAATTATTGCACACTCAATAACCACACTGGCATACATGCAAATCCTTACACTTCACTGATGAACTCAACATTACACCACACATTGTCTAAAGAGTGTAATATTGTGGATACTTTGGGCACAACAACATGATAAAATCTATACATATGTTTGAAAAAAAAAAACAAAAACAAAACATGTTTTGAGAAAGGTTGAATCAGTTAAGATGTCTAACATAGGTTTGCAGACAGAATAACAATTGCTTTCCTATGTACCTAAGCTGAGGAAAATAAAAAAAAAAAACTAGCTGCCCTCTATATGTACATTGTAAGATCTTGTTCATTACACATAATTAAAAATCAATTTTAACTATGTTTTCTTGCCCACAGCTGAACGCAACATTCATCGTATCTTTCAATCTGTTTGTATTGGATTGAGTAAAATAAAAAAAAATTGTACATATAACAAATTGATTGTTTTTTTTTTAAATATCATTCAACAACTGAAAAAAATTATAATATGTGTGGAGTGACCTGGGAAAATCAGACACAAGTTGTTCAGATATCAGTTTTGAGTTAGAACCCTTTCAAATTCAATACAATTTTTCTTTTTAGACAACTGACTATTGTTTGTTTGTTTTTTTTTGAAACAAAATACATATGTCTCAGGTTGTAGGAAAACTGGAGACTTAATTTATTTTAACATTTCAAAATATATGAAATACATGAATATCAAAATAGTACAGTGGACCTCATATCCAACAACCTTGGACTGAACAAATCCTTTGCATTCAAAGAACTGAAATAAAATCCCGATTCTTTTCACTTCTTTGACCATATCAAATTTCTGTGTATAGAACAATCTAATTTCAGACTAACCTTGTTTTCAACAAACAAGAAGTGAAACTGATGCTGATGGTTTGTCTTTTCTTAGCCTTTTTTCTGACGTTTTTCACTTTATCAGCAATAAAACTTTCCTAGAATCAAAGAGGGGATAAGAATATATATCAGAGTAAAAAACGGCAAGCATTGCAAAAAACTTGAAGCTCTATGTGATGTTGTTCTATTCTTACTAGTTTTTAAAAGAGTTCAAGGTTGATAGGTAGTGCAGAGCTTTCTTCTTTGGTTCATTTTGGGTTACTTTAATTAAAGAGACCTTGCTTTTAACGAACCTTGGCTTTAACAAACTTTCTATATTTTCCCCCAAAGTTCATTGGATCCTCAGTCTACTGTAGTATAATTCAAAATGTCCCTGATTTTCCCAGACTACCTCACAAATGTTGAAAAAGTATGTTATTGTTGAATAAAAAAAGCTTACTAAATATACAGCACACAATACTTAAGCTTTAAGTTTCAGCAAATCAATTGTAAACAAAATAAAAAAAAGAGGATTACACATAATTCTATAAGAAGTAATAAAGAAAACAAAACAACATAAAACATCACTGTTGAGTTTCTACTTTTCATAAAAATATGTGTATGTATATTGTTAACCATAAGTTTCTGACTAAAAAGATCTGCACATCTTTCTTCCCGACCAATCCCATATCAAATCCATTTTCAATCAACTGGGCTTAAGTCAATCTCCATGGAGTGAACTGAAAGTCCTTAAATAATAAATTACAATATTGTCTGAATGTGACACAAAAAGAATTTAGTGAAAATCAGATTAAGAGTGTTCGACTTTGGCAGAGTTGATTGTATAAAAAGCATTGCAACACTCCAGTCTGGTACTATCATAACTTACATTACACAACTTTACTTTGAAACTTGACATTACTTTAAAAAGTGAAGTTAGTCCTATCGTCAATGGTATAAGTAGAAACAAAGAGAATATCTGCGATTTTTATTGACTCTCAAAAGCCACAAGTAGGGAGGTTCTAGCACATGTGAATACATGTGTAGTTTAGCCATCAATTTCCTTGCTGCCTTAGCAATTTTTTAACAGGGACAGAAGGTTAGTGTTAGGGCTCCAGACAAATGACACAGTAAAAGTCAATTGTAGTAGAGTCCATATAAATTTTAATTTGGATAATTTGAATATTTGTTAAATTCAAACAATATACAACTTTACAAATTATCAATTTGATCTTCGTTTTTATTACCTAGAATAATACTGATAATTTGAATTTTGGATAATTCAAAGTGAAGCTCTGTTCCCAAGAGGTTCAAAATATCCATACTTGACTGTATCTGACTGTCATTTGACCTCAAGCTGCTGCTTACAGGTACTGGAAAAAAAACCCCTCAACTAATGAACTATGTGTATTTAATTGACGATAGTAAAAATTTAGGTATTACAATAAAAGACTAAAATAACTTAAGTACACATGTGTCAGTAGAACTTTCTTTTGACTAAAATCCAGGAAACCAATTTATGTTGATTTCCAATGATATATGAAGAAAAAGATTGATAATGTATAAATTTTATATAGTTCAAATAAACAAGGATTTGAGAGGCAACCAGGGTGAATTCGGCACAAGTCGCTCTGACTGATTTTTTAGTTAGATCCCTTGTAAATTAAATAATTTGCTCCAGAGTAAGTAAACCATTTCTATTGTCTTCAAAATGAAATCACATGAGGTGTAGATAAGCTGAAGCTGTGATTTTTTTTCCACCCACTTAAAGAGCACTAAAACACATTTTAAGAAAATGTTAATCACTCAAAATGTCTAAACTCAAATTGCCTGGTTTACCCTAGGCGCCTCACATTTGAACTATCATCCAGGTTCAAGATATATATATATAATGGAATTGATGGTACACAGCTTCCCATGTTTCTATCATCCTTGATTACTATCCAGCATATTGAAACTGCTTTTTTATACTTTAATAAAAAATATATACACCTGACAATTGCCCACTCAGCAGGGAATTACCAGAGCTACCCACTTGTCAGAGAGAATGGAGGGGTCAATTATGTGAAAAAATTTTAGAATTTTTTTTTTGTGGAAAAAACCCCCAAAACAATTCTATTAAAAGAATTCTGTTAATTTTTCAGCTTTCACTCAGCTGAACTAAAGGTTAGAAATAGGATACAACACCAAAAACTGTGGTAAATGCATAAAAAATCAACAGTCAAACTTTTTACACCAATAATAACAGTCCTTACATTTTCTTTGATTTTGTACGTAACAAGTTTTAATATATAAAATTAGAAGGTACAAAAGAATGATTACAATTTAGACTTCAAAGGGCAATTCTTATAAAAACAAACAACAATTATTACAAGCAAATATATCTTGTGATAGTGGCAAGGTTCATTCTTTTTAAAATTTCTAATATATAATCAACAATGTTAGTTTATTCTAAGGTAGCCAAAATACTTATTGGATTTTGTCATGAAATAATCATAAACAACCCAGTCTCTACTAACTTACAAAACTGCAGACAAAGCATATTTTTTTGCTCACATCCATGGAAGCAGGCTCTGGTGAAAATGATTTTAGTGGGGAAATATGTCATATCTACGATAAAACCCATAAAACTGCTTATCTGGTAAGATCATTATATTCAATGCATGTCACTTTTCCGCAAAAACTTAACACAAAACACACTTGTTAAACTACAAGAGCTGTTCGTTGAAACGTTTCTGAGTCCTTAAGAAGGCAGTGATGATTTAATCCAGCTCTGTTAATTCAATATTCCTGATTAATGCTAGACTGAATAAAAAAAAAAGCTGTTTTATGTTTTGAGTATTATATAGGTAAACGATATCGATCTCCCAGTGCTAGTTACATGTACAAAAAATTTTCCAAAGACTATGAATTAAGAATTTGTCACTAACCAATAGACTTTTTTTTTTATTATCACATAAAAAACTATTACAAGCACCATACAATGTTTGAAAAGATAAAAC
Source organism: Elysia marginata (assembly GCA_019649035.1). Taxonomy (NCBI): domain Eukaryota; kingdom Metazoa; phylum Mollusca; class Gastropoda; family Plakobranchidae; genus Elysia; species Elysia marginata. The sequence goes on from BMAT01009214.1 coordinate 419,282, forward strand.
AAAATGGTTAGCCACTCTTTGGAAAAACAAAGCACTAGCAAAGGGTAGACTGTAGGGTAAAACCTTTGCTTAGATAACACATGTGACATGTAATATAAAATTTTTATCCCACCCCTTGCATTCCCATGTTGATAATAAATACAGAATATGAACTGAAAACAAGCCTTTAAAATGCTACCCCAAAAAGCTCTAACTGACAAACATGCAAAGAAAATGTATGAAAAAATATTAAAAGCAACACCAAACAAGTTGAGCAAAAACAAAAAAGAAAAAAAATGTCTACAAAGCAAAAAATAGATAAACAAATTTAATAAGACTTAAAACAATCCAGGAAATAAAATTCAGTAACAAATATGTGTACCCTTTACATGGCTTCATATAAAAAAAAAAACAACTTCAAAAACACGATCACATTTTTCTCACATCTTAACATCCAGGTTTATAAAAGTTGGCCAAGTAAAAAAAAATTTTCATGTATGATCAAATTTTTATACAAGAATAGAGTAGATAGATCAAGCCGCGGTCAGTTCGTAGAACTCTAATTTTGATTATTTTATAGGCTCCCAGCAGTCTGAGTAGCTTCCCTTTGCTAGTGTGTATGCTGCATGCATTCTACAAGTCTATTGGTACAGTCGCTTGGGTTCAGGAGGTCAAGGATCTTTGAACTGTTTAAAACTTCCCTTCATGAGATTCCAGCTAAAGTAGAGTGACCAAGCAAGGCCAGACCTAACCGCGACCAGTCTGTAGAGCTGAATGATTTTGAGGCCTGCAGCTTTCATTCGCTAGTGTGTAAGTTTTGCCTAGACCTAGATTATTGAATGATCAAACTTTAATCTAAAGCAATCATAAACTTTGCCTACACATTTGGCTGTGCTCAGGGCAAGTGGCAGCATTAGGGAAACCTTTTCACACTAATCAATAGCAAGTCAGCATAACATGAATAGAGGAGCATTGCTAGGTCATGAGTGGACCAATCAAAAGTGATCTAGCAATAACCATGTTATCAATTTATGTCTAATGAAGCCTTGTGGCCGCGGTTGGTCTTCTGACCCTAGCATTTTCATGTGTGCTGAAAAATAAATGCTTTCACTTAGCCTGCTTGTGAGGAAAACTCATGATTTGAATAGGTTTAATCAACTCAGACAATATTCTGCTCTATTTGCATTACAAACACTTGTCTCTCTCAAATGACCCTTACATACACTCACAAACTCAGTGGTACTTCGGGCAAAAAACACCTAAGTGTAGGTTTTGATGAATTATGGTAAAGTGAAAGATTGCTTATCACAAGCCATTCATGTTTTGGACAAAAAATAACTGGGAGGGAACAGAAGAAAAATCTTCTTTGGAGCTCAATAAAAACTTCTATTACAGAGAAGTGACCTTTGTTAACTCTGAATAATGAGTTAAACTTAAAATCTAATAAAGCAGCAGACAAAAAATAACCTTTACATTTATAAAACTTTTAAAATATTCGATTTCGGAGGTTTCCGGTGTATTGAATTTGGCTGAATTCTAGATACACCATGGCCAAAACAATGAACCATTAAATTTTCATCTAAAATCCAACTCAACTCATCATTATAAATATATATAGGCCCACGTTTAATTTTAATACATGTGAAATAAGGCTCAACATTACAAAGTTTAAAAATCTTTATGAAATACTGGCCAGGCTGCTAATGACCTTAAATTAACAACATGTCATAATCAGTAAAAAAAAAACAAACAGAAGAAGCAAGAGCAGGGGGAAGGACGACAAGTCAGTAGGCAAGGCAGGCTTTATAACTGCAGCCTTCTGATTTTGAGGGTGGGAGAGGTACAAACATGTAAACACACAAGAAAACCTAAACAATGATGTTACATCGTGAAAGACAAATGGTTCCTCACATACACCTGGCCAACAACAATTACTAGAAGTATGGAAAAAAAATAAAACTACCCAATTCTCAGCCTCATGGCTTGAGTTAATTTCAGGATTGTATCTAATTTCCTAGACTCCTACAAATACCTGCTATTTTATAACAGATAATATTCTAATAGTAATTAAAGGACTAGAATCTATGGTTTTCATGCTTTGCTGTATACTTTCTTTTAAAACCATTGATTTAGGCTGGGCAATGCATGCTTAAAAATTTTCTCTTTAAAAGATGACTACTTTCTATTGTATAACCTATCTCTTCAAGCTTAAATCTAAATCAAATTGTAGAAAAAGAAACCAATGTCCATGACACTAAAAACCTGTTCAACAGTTCTTGGCACAATGAAAAACATTTTTTTTTAAATCTATCCGGTACAAAAATTGCCCACACATGTCAAAATATTAGCACTTGTTAATTTTAAAATACCTTTAAAAGACAGACACCACTTGGTTTCTATAAAATATAACCTTGATTCTATAGGAACACAGAGAGAAACCTGCTTGTCAATATCATACTATTATTATCAACACTTTTACCTTAAAAAATCTTGCACATGCAAAGAAAAAACCTCACACTGACAGGGACAACTTAAAAACTTGAAAAGTGAACACAACTTGGCAGCATTCTAAAAACTAGAGTTTCTCAATTTATCACAAAGATTAAAAAAACCCCAAAGAAACAGACAAAGTAGCAGTAGAATGAAAATGGTAAGAGAAGTTTAAAAAATCAGAATCATACTCCACATTTCACAAACCATGAACTTTTTTTTTTTTAATAAAAAAGCTTTGTATAAAGAGACACCTAGAGAAGATACTTTTTTCAATTAAGATGATTTAGTTATATCAAATAATGAGACTTGTAAATAAAGAACTACACTAATTTGCCACTTATGTGTCTAGGGTCAAAAGTGAAATTTTTAAAAAGTCAGGTAAAGAAATATATAGGGCAGACATATAATAGGTGTAATATTTTTGCAACAATTTGTATCACATCATAATGGCTATCATTAGCTAGGAAGCAGACAAGATGCTCAATGATGTATCAGATGACTTCTTTCCCTTTGACAAAGATGCAACTTGCCGAGTGAGCTCTCTGACTTTAGTCTGAAAAGAAATTCAAACAAAAAGATTTTTATCCAAAAGGAAAGCTTTCAATCCCTTAACTGCAACAGAAAATTCCCCGTTGTGTGCTATGAAAATTTTCATACAGGGCTAGGTAGAGAGGGCCTGTCTAGATATACATTTAGAAATTGAAGAAGACCTGTAGGAAATAGAGCTACGCTTAAGGCAGGATACACACTAAATCCAGATCTCGAATTTTCTTAAACAAGCACACAGCGCATTGGACCAGCATCATTTATGGTGTACATACACAGCATAGTCAAGTCGTAAAAAGTACCATAATGGACAAAATGTGACGAATGACCAATTCTCTCTTCTGTTTATAAATATTTCTCTCACTTATCAGATCAAATTGTTACAGATCTCATTTTCTAAGATAAGTGAAAATAGGTAAGGCAGTACCAAAAAGATAGAGAATATAATATGGGAGTCTCTTGGGCTTTTACAACTGAGATAAAGTATCTATAATGGATCAGGAAACATATGTAATGTACTTAATACTGGTTCTATGTTTATAATTTTCTTGTATGCATTTAACATTAAACACCTTAAAAATAATTGAGATCAATGCTAAATTCATATAACATTTTTGAAATATTCAGTTTCCTGTTTCAATTAAACATCGATGAAGGAAACTGCAATATGAAACTCTAGTGAGCATACAATTGGTCAATGTTTTGATTTCTGGATCTTCAGCAGTTGAAATGGACCAAATCAAAAGCGGATTTGCAAAGACATTACAACAATTTTAAACAGAAAACAATCAAAGTCGATTTCTAATAAAGGGATGCGGCGAAGATGGACAGATTAAGAATATTGAAGCTAGTTGACTGGTTCCTATTTGAGATCAATTTTAAGTTTAAAACTAAAGTAACTCTGGTACAAATTATTTCAAACCTAAGTCTAAACAAACCTATACAAGGTAAGTCACACACGAAAACATTTTTTTTTATTGAGAATAAACATGAATAGTACATATCAACATACCAGTAAAATGTTAACATTTTAAGACACAATAATAAAGTTGACAGCATAAAAATGTTGATATAGTGAAAATTACCTGCAGATTTTCTGTTACTGTGTCATTGGACTGATGAATTTTGTGGATCTTTAACCTGAATTCCTTATCAGTCTCGTACATCCGTGCTTTCAGCTCAGTTATCTTGAAAAAGAAAAAACAACCAATAATATAGAAATATGTTTAAATTATAAATTTCCAAATATACTAAAAGGAAATGTACTAGACTAATGTCTCTGCAATGTATTGAGGGCCCCTTGGGGCATAGGGAGGCCTACAACAAACAAATGATAAAAGACTTTCATCAAGACTTGATTGCTTGCAATCATGAAAGCTGGATTAAAAAAGTCACAGATGTAAAAACCTTGATATTCCATTAACTCTTAATTTAACAGTACTTCTACTAACAAAAAAACCCCCAAAAAATAAAATGAAATTGCACGGCAAAAAAAGTAAAAAATAAATTTAAGATAAACATATAAATGAAAATTACAAAATCGCTAATCAAACTTATTTGGAACATTATCATATTTTGTCCTCAAAATTATAATCTTGGGAATCACTTTAGGCATTCCCTTTGAAATATAGAATAACTTGTTCAGAAAAAGAATAATATGAAGATCGAAGGTGAATGAAAAATTTTTCTTTTTGTGTGTGTGTGTGTGTTGGACTTCCAATATAGGTTACAAAATACAGTTTAGGTTGGAAATTTTGAGATATGTGGGAGCATGATTTAATCTTTTTGAGTGCAGATTAATTTTGGGGGCGTTTGTGGGAAGTTACACCCTTTTCTTTAGAAATATACTGAAGCCGCTCATTTTGCTCCTCCTACAACAGGTTTCATTTACCCATGTTCCAGTAGGTCTCAATCTTATCTCTAATTGGTCAAGACCGGCCAAGACCTGTCAAGAGTCAAACTGAAATCCAATCAGAGCCTCAGAGGTTGTAAGACTGACCGAGCCAGATGCCCCAACGCAAGTTAACAGTTGCGTCATGAGTAAGGGCCCTGCTGCACTAGCCACAGTGGTGCGCGTCGTCGGTGAAAAAAGGAAATTGCAGGGCAGAATAATTTCAAAGTCCAAAGTAAATTTTTCAACAGCGCGTCATCGAGACATGAAAAATGATACCAAAAACTATGCAATCAATGAAAAATTACGGATTTTATTGCATTTATACATATTTTGAAAAATATGTTTCAAAAGTCATTATTCTATGTAAAATTGTTATTTGTGGTCCGATTTTTGTAAAACAAAGACTTAACATTTTGTTTTGACATGAGAATTCCATTTATGTTCATTGGAAATGAAACGCTGGTGTTTTTCAACTTTTTTGTAATCCTGCCACATAGTGTAAAAAAGGTGTGAAAATCACCCAGGCTAGCGATCAGAAAATTCCCATGTAGCTGACTTCTCATAGGCCTGTCTGATCTCAGGCAGTCAGGCACTAGGCCAGCTGGGGCTCTGATTGGTTCTGGACTGACGTTTGGGTAGGTCAGCTACATACGATCAGTAGCAGGTAACACTGTCATGTGAATCTTTGAAGTAGCGGCGCTGGGACGTAATACTATACAATTGTTTTACAAAGATTTTCTGGTGTGATAACATCAAACTGTAATTTATATTTTTTTTCAATATAAAAATATTTTTGTCATTTTTTGCTATTCGCTCTCATCACATTGATACCAAAAAGTAAAAAATTGGATAAAAAACAATAAAACTACTAAATTAAACAAAACGTTTACAAAATATTTTTCAAAGTCATTTTTGAGAGTAGAAACCTAAATTCCCAATATTTTTACTTGAAACAAAAATCAATTTGCAAGTCACAGAAAGATCTAACTATGTGTTATATTTCTGTTACAATCAGAGAATTTATTTTTCCTTTCAACTGTAACTTTTTTTCTTCTGAAAATCAAACACAATTTTCAACTTTCTGTCAAGATCACAATGTGACAATCGAAATGGGAAAGTCTCATTAGCCCAAGAGGGGAAGCTAAGTCCCTCCCCTAAATTTTAGGCCAGGCCGGGATAACCTCAAGAAGGTTAACTTGGAACCATCCAGAAATTGACTTATTAGTATACATTACAAAATAAAATACACTTCGAACTACGCAATTATTCCAGTTCTTTAGGTTCGAATGATATGGACTGTACTGTACTTCAATATCGCATTGTGGAACTGCTTGAGATCAACAGAATTTGACTTATGGTTTGTGTTGGCAAATGAGATTACATAACTCCCTCACATTTTTCTCTTTTTCCAGGAGCTGCTGATCTTTTAAAGCCATCTGCTTCTTCAGGCTCTCTATCTGTTCGCGTAGCTGTGTAATGAGGATGACATTTTCAGAGTTGGCTGTGTCCACAATAGCCTCAGACATGGTTGTCCCTATGCTGTGGAAAAAAAAAGACAGCACAGCTAGTTTAATAACTATGTTATAAATTTCAAATTGTTTCATGCCCAAGAGAAGAGTAAGAGAGATAATGTAAACTTTTTCATCACAAATTTTTTTTCATGATGTTTCTTTGCCAATAATAAAAAAAGAATCAACATCACCTCTCTATCCCTTTTTAAACATGCACTGAACAAGTTCTAAGCAAAAAATGTTCACTGTAATTTGAAAAAAATTTTTTAATAAGGTATTTACAGTTATCAACGGTAGTAGGGACAAAAAAGGCATTCTCTCATTTCGAAAAATATGTTGGAAAAACACAGCTCAAGGTTTAGTGGAAATCATTTTCTTATAAGTTCTGAACCTAATAAAGATGCTATATCAGAGTCTTGCACATGTACAACGAATTTATACAATATACATAGAGAAGTGCCTCAGAAAAGCCAATCAGTTCAAAATATCAGAACTTTAAGTTAAGGATAGCGGACAAAGAAAGAAAAATACTATTTGGGATCTTAAAACAGATGTGAGTTTTCAGAGTTCAAGATTAATAGACTCCACTGTAGGCTATGTAATATGCCTAGTTTACATTACATTTTCATACTTAAAAACAAATAAATACCTTTTAGGAGTAGATGTTGCTGCTGTAACACCATTAGCAGAGTTTTTGTCAGCCTTTGGTTTTTTGCCCTCTCCACTCTCATCTTCATCCCTGCCATGAAGCAAACAAAAATATTAATAAATTATTAATAACACTTCTCCCCCTGTCATGAAGCAAACAAAAATATTAATAAATTATTAATAACACTTCTCCCCCTGTCATGAAGCAAACAAGACCTAAGTTTTGTAGCACACAAACTCACAGTTCTCTTGTTTTATGCACATAAAATTTTCTCTCCAAATACCAGTGCTTAAATACACAACATAAAAATGTTATTTCAGTTTTGACGAATACCAAACTTGTAAGATGTGGCCTAATTTTAAAACTGCTTGGCTTGAGGGAAATTGCTATTAAAAAATTTACATTTCAAATTAATACTTTCAACAGGCTATAATGCAAGTGTCTCCAGCTCCTTAGCAAAGAAAATGTCTTGCAACCTGTCAAAATGAGTCTTAAGTCGAAATTGAAAGGCAGTAAGATATTGGAATCATAGCGAAGCTTTTTGTCCCTACTTTCAAATACAACAAACAAAAATGCTATATCATGCCACGATAACAAGAAATATGGTAGCCTTCTTGGATTTCAAGGTAACTTTCTAAGTATTGCTTTGCTTTTATGTTTTTAGCTGGGGCTTTTTAACACAACACACTAGTTAAAAATTGTAACTCAGACATTTTGTCAACAATTATTTGCAATACTCCACATACTTTTTTTTAAAGTCCTTACTTTGTTTGCTATACAATTTACAAATATGGACATTTTGAATAGCATAAAAATGAATTTAAATATAGTAAAATGCTGTTGACAAAATCAGGACAAACCCTCTAGCTTCATTGACACCACTTTAAAAGTAACAGTACAAAAGTTGTAATAGTTAATGATTTTTTTGTGTTCAAATTTGCTTTTTGAGAAAACACTAAAAAGTTTTTTTTAACTCAATAAATTGAAAAGTTTATGTAGTAATACAATGTTTTGGAAAACTGCAGGGCACACAATAAACATCATAGATATTTTACACCCATTGCAGCCCAATAATAACCGTAAATGCACATAACATCTTACTTTGAATTTGAGTGTCGCCTCTTTGAGTGGCTTCGGTGGTGGTGGCCATGGTGATGCTTTCGATGGTGATGATGATGATGATGACGGTGCTGATGCTGTCTATTCTTGTCTTTATCATCTTTGGTAGCTGAGCCTGCAGCAGTTGCCTCATCCCCCTCTACTGCTGCAGCAGCCTCCGCCTCTAACTTATCCAGGAAATTTGGCGCTTTATCTGCCTCGCCTGAAGAAGAGGCTGGCTGGGCAGAGCTCTGCTTCGGGGCCTGGGATGCATTGCTTCCAATCACTGGTGGAGTGTTGCCTCGACTGCTACCTCCACTGGTAGCTATGCGAGTCAAGCGTTCCAGCACCGTCATACCCTCAAATGAGCCTAGGAAACCAGAAATCCAAACTGTTCACTAAAGTTCTACTGTTAAAACATATAGAACAAGAGAGAAAAATTTTCAAATTTATTTAAAAAAAAACAATAGAGACAAATTTTCAAATTTATCTAAAAAGTACCCTTGAAAATATAGCCACACATACTTACCATTTCAGGGGCTAAAGTACTCAATGTATTTCAGCTGAGCTTATTCATGCAATAATGAATATTTTTTCAAAAGACTTCAAGCCAGAGATGCAAGCGCCATGTGTACAAAAAAGCAGGGAACTTTTGACCCTCTATAACCAATGTGCCCCAACTGACACAATATGCCTAGTTTACTTGCTTCTTCTTTTTTTTTACTTAAAAAAAACAAACAAATAAATACCTTTTAGGAGTAGATGTTGCTGTTGTAACACCATCAGCAGAGTTTTTGTAAAAAACAACAGCTGCCCCCCACAGAATCTTTGATAGGTCAACTCTAAAGGTCTTTAGAACTCTGTACTCGTACCTACACAGCTAAAGACCCCCTAAAGGAAGACTTTGATTGTCTATGGATGATTTTCTTACAAAAATTTAGTCTCATTTCAAATTTTCGTGCATTTTTTGGATAAAGGAAACTGACAAAAAAAAATCAGAATTCCTACAAAAATCAGAAAACTTGCATCCCTGCTGAGCTTTGGCTATTAATTTTTTTTACATAAAGTTGGCAAAACTTTTAATGAGTAGAAGATTCTGAATTACAAACTTTTAAAAAAAAATTGGAGACACTTATAACAATTTCACCTTTTTATCTTAAATCATTGTAAAAATTAAGCAAATAAAAACCTCACAAAAGACACACACAAAAAAAAAAAAAAGAAAAAGAAAAGACACCTTGTGTTTGTGGGAAGCTCTGACCATTGTTGGTGGGTGTGTTTGACTTGCTAGAAGAGTCTACAAGAGAGGACGAGGACTTTGAATGCTTCAGGGCCATGAGGTCTCCACCAGCTTTGCGAGTTTTTGCTAGGACTCTCTTGTACGCCTGATCACAGAGCCAGCACATAAGTTTACCACCTCCCTGCTGCAGAAAAAAGAATTGAAAATAATTTCCTAGGTGCCTTGACAGGCTCTCAAGGGATAGTTTTGTCTCATTTATCTTAGCCAACACAAGTAACAGCTTTTCACTTTGTATAGTACTTTGAGAAAAGAAATCAATTGAAACAGACTCTGCTTTGATCCAATAGAATTTCTTGTTGATCCCGAATGAATTGACTTTATACTAATCTTGACATAAGGAAAATATTTTTTATCATATACCACATATAGATAATATTTCAAAATTGGAATTATTTATCATTTGTTGTTTTTTTTAGCATTAATCTAATCAATAAATAATGGTCACAAGTAAAAATTATGATCCAGATTTATATCCTTCACATATGACAGGAACAAATCAACCAAATTACTTATTACAAACAAATCTTACATTTCTCTTCTCAGGGCGGTCAAAGGCACACTTGAGTTTGCATTGCTCACAGATCAAGGGAGGACCCCATTTTTTCTCTGAGTTCACACATCTCTGGCATCTGTTGCCTATAAATGCTGCCAGGACGCTACAGTTCTCACATGCCGTAGGCTGTATATGACAGGAATAAAAAAAAAAACATTATTTACAGTATAAACCTCCAACAATCTCTTAGTCTTAGCCCTTGGTTACCCAGGTACCTTAAAAATACACTATACAGCTTTTAATATTTTTATGAAGACATTTTAAAAATTGAACATCAATTATACCTAGTTGCTATAGATATAACAACAATCGGAATGTTGATTATTACACAATTTGATTTACAAGCTTCATTTTCACCTAAACACTTTTTCCTTTTCATATTTTTCATTAAAAGATTGTTTTCATGAATAAAAAAAAATAACAAAAAATCTTACCTTGCCATAATGTTTTACATTTTGAGCACACTTTGCACATATGGAATTTGTGCTGCCTTTACTGAAAAAAGTAATATTTAAATAAAATAAAGTATGAAAACAAAACTCAATATAATTATAGGTATAATTACAATGCACTTTCTTTATAAAAAAAAACAAGCTTTACAACACACTAGACTAAGACAAATTTAAAACTAACCTTAATGACATATATAAATGTCAAAATTTGCAAAATTGCTGAATTACCAACATGATAATGTATATTGGTAATATCATAAATGCTACAAAATATTATAGTTATATAGTTTGAATTAAAAAAAAACCTGTCCAAATATGAAAACAAGTACCAATTTTAAGGAAAGAAATTCAACTTTTAAAATTTACCGTAAAAAAAGGTTTTTGTAACTAAAAAATTCATCGGCTGAATCAATCTAATAATAACAGATGACCATGCAAAATCATCATCCTAGTACCGGTACTCAAAACTATTAAAATGCTTCATTAAGTTGACTTAAACAATGGAGTTTTAATTTGAACTTGATAAAAAAAATGCAAATAGAAAAAAAATGTGGGGCTTAATGCCATGATTCATGACATTACCTGTTTTGTTGAAACTCTGCTCTGCAATAAGTGCACTTCACTATGGGAAAATTATTCCGACAGTCCTGTAGAAACAAAAATGAAAAGAGCTTGTTACATAATACATTATCTTAATTTCTGAATATCTGATATTTAAGACCTTTATAAACAATTACTTTTGCTTTTAAGTGAAACATATACTGTAGAGTCTACAGTATATGTTTCACTTAAATTTAAAAGCAAAAGTAATTGTTTGGACTAGGCTAGCACTAGAAAACAGGATAGGGGTACGGTAAATAACCAAAAGGATTTCCAAACAAGAGTGCCACCTAGCTTAGAAGCCTCAGCTTTGCAGTAACAAATTTTATCTGGAGTTTATAAATAAAGGCTTAAGAATATAAAGAAACAAATGAGATGCATTAAAACGCTAACAACAAAATCAAATGACAACTCATAGCACCCCAGCACCGAACCACTACCAAATAATCTTGTCTTATATAAATAATTAGTATGATTTCACTTTAAGTTTAAGCAGGGATGCAAGCAGCTCATGAGAAAAAAGCAGGAAATTTTTTCATGGAAGTTTCCGAGCGCGGGCTATTCAGATTACTAAAGCCAGCCTTTCAGTGTCTAGCAAAAATGATTTTGCCACCAGTTTGGTAAGAAACTCTCCTTTTACACAGCAAACATCAAGCAACACCATCCTTGTCCGAAATTTTTTCCTGTTAGAATAAGTCTCCGGACCATTGATGTCTTTCTCCTTCATTTGTTCTTCGAAATAGAAACACAATGTGATGTTGTAGATTTCCGACCCAAGAGCTTA
>BMAT01009214.1:468031-479807 GCA_019649035.1 Elysia marginata
CAAAAAAAAATAAAAGTACACTTACAATATACACTTTTATTTGTTTTTAATTTTTGGATAGCAACGGAAGATGCCTATTAGTGTTACACTTCTAAAAAGTCTTCCTTCTAAAAACTGGCATTTGCCATTATTACATTTATCTGTATGATAAATTTTTTGTTTTGTGGCTCTTCCTTAAACTAAAAAGCAAGGTCTTATTCATGAACAAAACAATTATTCAACGCAGGGTTTTTTTTATCAAGTAAAACCTGATGTCATCTTATTTATAGGTTTTTAAGCAGCTTCAACATTTTATTTGATTTATAATGCTTGTAATATAATGTCTTGAGAACTTATTTAATTATAAATATATTTTTTGTTTGAATACAAAGCTCATGAACTCCAACAGCTTTCAAGCAACTTATTTTAAAGATGTCTTATGCAATTTATCCATTTCTCTCTTGGGATATTTTTAGGCAATTTCTAATTTTTTTTTTGTCTTTTTCTCATCAATCATAACAATGTAATGACATAAAGCGGAGTCCCTTAAAAAGATAAATTTTTTATCATTATTTAGTAGATTTTTGGCCCGTTTTCTTTTTTTTTTCTTCATAATTTTGAATGAATTAAACTTTTTAGTGGAGCCCAGAGGGGCTTGGTGTAACAGGAGAAACACAAGAGCTGGTAGTTTTTTTCATACTTGCTGTCTTATTTGTTGGATTATTCAGAGCCTAGTAAAATTTCTGCTGTAAAGCCACTCACTGATTGCCTACTTGCGGGGAAACCCTTGACATGGGTCAAATTTTCTATATTCAAGTAATGAATTTTTTTTGACAAAGGAAAATTTCATGAGTATTTCTCTGTTTATTTGAGTTCACTTTCACAAACTATTCACAAGACTTGCCTTTGTAAAGAAAAATCACACTTAAAGTTTAGTTTATGCTAATCTTAAAAATCACGATTTTGATTGAGTAAGTACCATTTCACTTTATAAGTAATCTATCTGTAAACTACTATTTCAATTCATATGTGTCGTGTGAGGAGTTTTCCTTTGCAGTACTCAATTACTTTTTAAAAGAACAAAATGAAGAAACAACAGTGGTTTTGACTGTTTTTCATTCATTTACACACAAAAAAAATAACACACTCAACTCTCTTTGTTTTATTTCATGTTTAATGCATGATCCAATTGTGGTTTTATTTCTTGTCTTATGTCAGACCAAGATTCGAGAGCTTGAGGAGAAAGTGAAAGAAGAGAGAGTACACAGGCGCTTATTGCAGGAGAGAACGGCACATGTGAGTAATTTTTAGATTGGTTCAAGCATCTTGAGCGAAAGTAAACCTTTCATTGGCCTCATAATTTATTTATTGAGACAATCTTTTATCTGTATATATTTAAGAATATAATATATTTTAGATGATTATTTGCTGTTAATTTTGATGTAAAGCGCCTATGGACTATGGTCCTAGTGTTGGAGGCTATAAATATACTATTTGTCAGCTGATGATTTATGTCTCTATATTCTCAGCTGGAGTCAGAAACTAAGCAAGGCAAGAAAGGATCCCAAGCTCCGCCCCCGGCCAGCCAGCCACCAGCTCATGCCCCTCGTATTCCCGTCACAACCCAGACGCCACATGTTACGAAAAAATCTACTGGAACTTCATCGGCCACACACATCACCAAAAGCAAGAAACCTCCAAAGAAGAAAATGAAGAAAAAGGCTGCTCCTCTTCCGAAACGACCCCACAGCAGTCCAACATACAGAGAAAGAGAACAGAATAGACACTACAGACTTAATTTAGCGGAGATTCCTTTTGTAGCTGGAAAGGTACATGTAATTTTAAGTTGTAACTTTTACCTCTGGAGGTTGATTTCAATAATTTGAAGTCTACAATCTAAGAGGCTGAGGTTTAATACTTTAAAAAAAAATTATGTTTGTAATGTACACCTTGATATAAACATCCTATTTGTCTTAGCTCAACAAGTTTTTTTTGTTTTTTTTTTCTTACTTTTTTACTTAGTCATTATTAGTGAAGACTTAAAAATTGAATTTGTGTTTTGAAAACACATTGAAATGAAAATGATATGAGCAAATAATGATATTTTTATATCGTTGAGTTGAACAGCAGACACAACAGAAGATGTTTGTATCTCACAACATTGGTTCCTAATTCTCATCTGTGTCAAATCAGCTAGTATGAATCTCAAAACATCATTGTTAAATTTGTAGCTGTGAAGAAACAAAATTTTCATTATGAAACTAACATAAATAAAATTGCACTCTTATATTGTTGAGTTTTCACAAGTTTGGGAAAACCTGAGGATAAAATGTTGCTACCCTTGCCTATTTTGATATAGAATTTGATGAAGGTTATGCTTTTTATATGACTAAAAAAGTCAAAACTTTGCTTTGGTGATGTTGGTACAAAAGTTTGATTCCGAATTTTAAAAAGTGTTGGGGTTTGTTTTTTTTGGTCAAGGGAACAACTGCAATCTTTAATATCTTCCTCCACCCCCATCCTTGTTTCTCCATGGCATCTTTAAGAACCTTTGCATTGGCATAAGTCAAATGCAAAAGACAGTCCAGTCCAGATATTTTGAACCTTGTGGAAATTTTGTTTGGAATTATCAATGTACATACAACAACAAAAAAATATATATATCTATATATTTATAATATTTAAAGAAAATTGTTACTCTGATTGTAGTTCAAATTAAGCAAATATTTGAATTATCCAGTTTGAAATTGTATGGACTTGACTGAACACTATTCAGGTTGCTACATAGTTTATGTTACCAAACTGAAATGGGCACTTGCTAATACAAAGATGTAAACTTCTCTTTATAAACCTTTAAACAAATCATCAACCTAAAGTTATGATTGAGAGTCAAATCTTTTTTTTTTTTTTGACTTATTGAGAAAAGTCCTAGCCTTCTGATCTGTAAAATGAAAATGTCAAAAACTCAAAGGATACTATCACATATGCAAGTAGTATAAGTAGAATGAATACTGAGAAATGTAAGATATGAATGTAAACAAAACAAACAACAGTCATAAATGTAAATTTGTATCACCTTTTTCTATCAACATCTGTGTAGTCAACATCTGCGAGCCACTCTCTGGGAGCCAATGTTCAGAAGGTCCTGGCGATGATGAAGAGCCACAACAAAGCTCTGTGTTCTTCACACCCCTGGTCTCACCGCCCTGGGAGTCCGTCCAGCTCTAGCTCCTCGTCTGGAGGGGAGGCAACTGAGTCCAGTACAGGAGCGCAGGAGCTCAGCGACCTGCTTAATCAGTTGCAAGAAGAGTTTGGCTACCTCTGCAGGTTGGTTGGATGCAAGTTTTTGTGATTTTTGCCATCTTTTCTGAGTTGTTTTTTGATTATAACTTTTTACTGTAGATAGTCCAAAAGTCGGAAAATCAACAAAATGGAGACTTTCAAAAGTCAAAGAAGACCATCAAAGTTAAGAATGTATATTACCTGGTCTGGCTGAGGACTTATATTTTTAAAACTAAATACAGATCTTTGAATCATTGAAAACCATACATTGCTAAGGTTCTTTATATTATGGAAAGAGTTGTGGGAAAACAAAAAGGAGTTGTTTCTTTTTTATTTTTTATTTATCAAAGATCCTAAAAGCACTGTTGATAAGAACTAGTGCTAAACAGTATATTTGAGGTTTACATTTTTTTTTTACTTTGCTTGTCCCTGATTATAAATGTAGTCCAATTTGAGAATCCCTTGAAGGATTTGACTTCAAGCCCAGTATGACTTATTCTGAAGAGGTTACTCTGTGACTGCGCTATGAAGTTTCATTGTCATTCTGATAGTGTTTGGGTGTAATGTATCGCATCACCTGCCTATTGGGAACCTGAATTTGTTCTAATGTGAGACAACCAGTGTTAAGCGATTACAAGTCACTTAAGACTAGTTAGAGCCCTTTGAAATCTTCATTAACTTTTAAATGTACAGTTAAGTCTGTATAATGTAACTTAGATAATTCAATATTTCTCTAATTTGAACTATATCTAGATTACCAATTTTCTTTTTTTTGTAAGTACTGTTAATTGGATTTTTATTTGAAGTTGGGCTTGTTTCCCACAAGATTCGAAATGCCACACTAGATGGCAACTTGATACAATTATGGTTTTTTCAGTCTTAAAAGGTGAAGAATTCTGAATACCCAAATCCTCGCCTATGTCTTCTTCTTCTCCCTCATTCTCGTGGTTTTGGCATGGCATATTTGCAGTCAGGTCCCCTTAACAAAGTCGGCTGTCTGGGTCAGGTCTCTCCATTTTCGGTACAGTTTTTCTGAGAAAGTTGTCAGGTAGGGCCCCCAAGAGAATCTGAGAGTGGCAAATTTTTTGACACAACTGCAGGATGTGTTAGGACGATTGGGGCGCTTGACCTGTGTTTGATTCACATTGGCTGCTTCATAAATATTAGTTTCCATCGTCTTCAATATCCCAAGCCAGAAAAGTACACCTTAAAAACACACAGTGTAATGATATTTTTTTGCTTTTTCCAGGTGCGCAATTCATAATTTACTCAGTAAAAAAGTATGTAACATCTCTGAAATTGTGTGATTGTATTTTTACTGTGACTGAATTTTATATGCATCATTTTTGCAGTCAGCAACAGGAGGTGATGTCAAGATTGCATGAGGCCCATGCCAAAGGTGATTTCCGACTGCAGACAGACCTTGAATCCCAATTGGACACTCTCGTCTCACGCATGGAGGCAAAGAGTGGACAAATTTCAAAGATACGACTTCACCAGCAAAAGGTGTGTATCAAAATTGTGCATTTTTTTTCTTCTTTCAAAACCATTTGAGCTGTGGAGAGATTAAGACAGATCACTTGTGCCTGAGCTATTTTTAGCACAACACTGGTAGCCACCTAGGCATCTTTATGTATCTATTTGTTTATCATAATTTTTTACACATGCACACCCCGTTATGAACTTCTATACAACATTAACAAAATGAGGATATGTATATTAGAGCTGCCAACCAGTACCGATTTAAGTATTTTAGTAGATCTATTAGAGTGACTATCAAAATACTGGTCTCAAACCAAAAATACTAAAATAAACTATGGCAGGCAGAAAATATATGGTCGGTAAAACTAAAATTGTGGAAAGTTATAAAGCCTATAAGACTGAGTCACTTGCAAAATATGTTTATTTATCTTTTTAAAAAAGTAGGATTAAGTTAAAACGTACCTACGCACTTTTTGGAAAGTTGAGACAATTTAGTACCTTCTCTAATCTTTTATATGGGTACCATTAATTAGTCCAATCTTTGATAGATCTTTTTCCTAGTGTGTGTCCTGAATTCCTTTAAAAATACTGAATTGAGTGTTTCAAAATTCTGGAGCTGATTGTTCAGGGGTAGGCACATACAGTCGGACCCGCTTAATCCAAACTTTTTTTTTATCCACATAAGACAAGGTTATTAGTGTTGAGTAGTAACGGAGTTCTATATTTCAATAACTTTCTTTCAAAAAGTTTCATTCCCTATATTATTTGTTTTGAGATAAAAATGGTTTTGTCTAAATTTTAGATGTTTTTAGTTCAAATGTTTTTCACCCATGTTATAGGTGTTATTTATTTTGTAAATATTGAATGACTTTTGAATTTAAAAAACTTGACATTTTTTAAGTTTGTTAAATCAATAGAAAATTCTGGTCTTATTTTTTTTGTCTTTATCATTCTTGCCCTTGGCCAGCTGGAAAATGGAAAGAAACAAAGACCTCATTCAGTCAAAGTGGGTGTGAAATCTAAACGACCTCACTCTGCCGGCGGCCGACCAACTTCCTCATCCTCTAATGCATCAACAAATGGCCACCACCACAACAACCATGGGTACAGTCACAACTATTACCAGAACAATAACATGGTTAATGGAAACATGCGGCCAAAGCCTCATAACTGTAACAAACCCATAGGACACTCGGCTCTGGGAAACCCTGCGTTGTTTATGTTACGAGACATGAAGAAATTGCAGTCGACGCTGCGCAAAGATGACTTGTCATGGGAGTGACAAAGAACTTGGACACTGACATTTAAAAACTTTTGATTGTCTTCTCTTTTTTTTTTCTGTTCAAAATGGTGCGTTACCCTTTTTTTTTTGGAATTAAACTGATCTTATGTTCTGTGCTTTTTGGTTGTAATCAAAAAGGGACATTGAAGCTGTTCACCTAGGGTATTGCTATTTTCATTCCTTGTTGCAATTTGATTTTTCAGTGTGAATGAAAAGAGGTGCAGTACAGTTAGGATATCTCAAACCTCATGGGATCAAAGTGTATCTTTGAAGTATTAGTACACATAACAAAATTCCTGTTTAAAATTTGTTATCTTAATGTAGATCAAATTCAGCAAATATTTGATTTGGGTTATATGGACACAACAGTATTAGATGTTGAGTCCTGTCTATTAGGTACTCCTTAGGAAAGAAGTGATGACAATTTCAGCCTAAACATTAAAGGAAGACAATGGGACCTGACACAGTAAGTCATAAATGTCTGAAATGTTTTGTAAAGACATTTTTTTAATATTCATACCTCTTCACATCTCTCAAAAATTAGAGCTTTGTATTTAAGTTCTGTCTATCACCTGATTTTGTTGAATTTATATTATTATGTAAAACTTATTATAGAGCAGCCATAGTCTATGGATGTTGCAGAGAGAGTATTTTTTTTGGCATTGTGTGAGTATTCCTGAAGTGGCGAGGCAGTCAGCTAACTTTCGACTGCTTGGGAAGACTGAGAACGAAGTAAGCTAGGATTTTACTGAATGGAAAGCAATCTTTCCCAAATAATGTTCAAATAGTAATTAAAAGGAGAGGGGAAAAAATGTTCTTATTCACAGGTTTTAATTGTCAGTGTTTGAACTACAATGAGTGTCTGTTCTTTCTTTTAGCTTTTGTAAGGAATTAAGTCTATGATGCATATTCTTTCTTTTAAAACTTTATTTTAAATTAAAACCACACAAATTGGATATTTTTCATGTTTAACCACGTCCATAAAAGTACTATTTATTGGATATAATGCTAAGTTCAAAAACATCTGTGATAGACATTGATTGCTAAAGATCATGTATATATGTAGATAAATGAAGTTCTGTAAATCTGGGAGTTTTTTTTTAATTGTGACGCATCGCGACGGTTCGGGGCACTAGGTACCAAAGGCTTTTTTGAGTAATAGCCGCATAAAGCAGGAAACCCGTTACCTAGACCTATTTTTTTTGATTGCATAAATCATAAGTTTATCATGTAAAATAAACTTGGTGTCAAAATACATTTTAGAATGTCTAGTATACAGTGGTACCAATAACTCAAACAACTCAGATGTACGTAGTGCCCCAAACCGTGGGGATGCATCACAATTTGTCATGTAAACACTCATCTATTATTTCATTTGGGGGGAGAGGTTCATTGTGCAGATATTTGCATTGGATTAGAGCAAAATGGACAGTTTCATAAAGATTTTATATATTCAGAATCAATTTCAAAACCAGAGAATTTGAAGTTGGATAGTTAATCATAGTTTTTATTGTGCCTAGACAATAAGTATTTTCTTTAAGATGGGTTGGTGGACGACAAACTTATTTTTGACTCAACTGGCAAAAGGATTAGTTTTTTTATTTCACTGCTTACTTTTATTGTGTATCATACAGCTTGTGAGGCATGTGGAATTACTGTCAAATAAGAGTTGCATCACATAGAATGCTTCATTCTACACTCATTTTTTTATATTTTTTTTTGTGGACATCTGTCTAATGGTTAAAGCAAAGTTTCAGGTGTATAAAAATCAATTTTCAACAATCTGACAGATTTTGTCTTAATGGCATGTATCAGCAAATTTTCCTTATAACTGATGACGTATTTGATTATGGGTGCATCGTAATAACTGTTTTTATTACTAGGCTTCATCTTATGATACTCAGCATTTATTATTACTATTATCTTCCTTTCAGAGCCAAGGCAGGTTTATTTTCTAATAAAGGGTTGCCCTGTCTAAAATACGAGCTAGATGATCATTAATTTTTTTTCAACCCAGATGTGGAAACCGAAAGGCATTTACCATATGTATTTGTTAGAATTTCTTGTTTTGATTTTGAAATAATTCAAGAGAAGAGTTTGTTTTGTAGTCTTTTTTCCAAATTCTTTAATCAAGACTCTTACAATATACATTTTGTAAACGATGGAATTTGAAAACTCTTAAAGATACTAGAAAGTGATGCGCTTCTCTCAGTTTCCTTATTTGTATAAATGTAAGCATTTTTACCCATGCAATTTTACAAAAGACAGTTGGTACCCTATCTCTTTCACAAGACTTGAGACAATAGTCTTATAAGTGTGAAAGAGTCTGATGTTGCAAATTTCACTATTTCACTTTACAAGGCGTTTGCATTTTGAAAATTGCATTGTCCGAGCTCCCAAACGTTGAAAAGTGTGTTTATATATCATCAAAACTTTGTGCGATGTTAGAATTCCCTTTGACACATGGACAAGGGAAAAAAGGAATAATCTACTTTTGAAAGGTGTTTTCTCATATTTAAGTGTGCAACATCCAACTTATTCACACTGATTGTAAACTTAAAGTAAATTATGGCCAGTTTTCAATTTTGGCTTTATAGAAAAAGCCATTCTGATGTTGTGTACAGTGGAAACATCATAATTTGAATTTCTGAGGAATGAAGCAAAACTTTGAATTAAGAGGATTTGAGTTATCCTCAAAGATCAATATTTATTTACTAAACCACTTAATCCTAGAATTGGCCCGCGGAAGTTAAAAATCTATTATTATCCCCTTCATTTCATCAGTCTTGCCAGCGGGCCGATGCTAGGATTACCCCCCCCCTTTTTTTAGAACACCTAGAGAAATTTGGACACCAGTAATATAATACTTACTTTTCTAGGGTTAAGTACCAACAGTATTTGAGAGAGAAGCAAATGATTCAGCCTAACAATATTGTCTGAAAATCTCTAGTGATCCATTTTAAAACTTCAAAGTCTACAAGTCTTTTTTGTTGTTTTGTTTTGTTATTAAATTTGATTTTCAGCAGCTTGTCATTAAAAATCTTCCTTGCATTTTAATTTTAGTCAGGTCCTGAACAAGAGCTAGATTGAGGATAAAAACTGATAATCTCACTTCAGTGTACCAAGAATTGGCAAAGATTTATTTGGCCGTCAAAATTAAGTCGATCCATTAGTTGATAAACGCATTATAACCAATTTCTCCTTCTCATCTAATGTGTTATGTCTGAAATTTCCTTATAGTTTAGTTTATATATTTTACTAGGACTTTTCCTGTGTGGTCTGTTCCATTCAATTTGCCACTTCTTTTGAATATTTTTATATAAATTAAATTACAGTGTATACCTCACCATGTGATTATGAAATGCCAAACTGCAAAACTACTTAGACACTATTTATTGATATATTACTTTTTATAAAACAGTTACTGTGTATGATGTAAAAAAATAAAGATGAACATTTTATTAAATCAGTTTCATTTTGTATTTGTTTTCCACATTTTTATACTCATAAAATACTCTTGAAGTTCTTTTATTTAAAGTTAATTTTTGTAGAAGTAAAAAATATATTTCTTGCAACCCCTGCAAATGACTTGGATGTCTTAGACTTTAATAATGAAAAAAAAAAACCAACAGGTTTAAATAAGAGTTAAGACATATTCCTCTTTTTCTCTTAGGTCTAGTATCTTCTCATAAAACAGCAATAGTTTAATGCACTTTTTATCTTTTGGAAACTCAGAAAAAAAAGCCCCAGTGCCTAGTCATGTGAAAGTTCTGACATCCAATTCTGCGCACTGGTTGCAAGAAAAATGTATTATTCGAAATACATACATAATGAAGGAAATGGCCCCACAAACTTAAATTACATGAGATCCTAAAACTTCTCAATTTTGGCCCATCTGTTACATTTGTTTTACTTCTTACAAGCATTTAGAATAAATAAGCTATGACCATATCATAACTGTATGAAATGATTTATGTAGCCGTTCCACAAAAAAATTTATTGCAGGAAACTCATCAAAAGAAATTGAGGATGATGAAAAATTATTTTCACATTTTTATTATACTTTTTTTTATAGCCATTTTCACAGTTTTATTATAGCCTGTGTTGTCCAAAGGTGATATTAATTTTGAATTAATGTAGCTTCATTTTTTTATGTTGAAATAACTTGTCACTCATAAACTTTTTTGTTCCATTGCAATGATTATTTTCATAAACAGGGACTTCAAAAGAATTTAAGCAAGTCTTTAAAAAACTGGCTTCTAAACTTGATTTGTGGAGTTAAAACTTAAGGCTTGGGGGTCTTACTCTAAGAACTTTTTACTAACTCCCACCATTCATACATGAAATGGTCATTTTACTGAATGACCACATTTTTTTAAAGGTTTGCTTTGAAATGTCTGACTAAATCATAATGTATAGTATTATCCTAGCGGAAAAAAAAACCTACATGAGTGCCCAGGGTCATGTAGCAAAACAAGATTGACAAAACGAAATGGCAGCAATTTTTTGTGCATGGTAATGATTAAGGGATACCTGATTTTAGGTCTAGTTACATTACTAAAACTATTACTAAAAATAATATAAATAAGAAACACTGATATCATATTAAGCATTAGTGCATTTTTTAATTTTTATTCATTTTGACAAGCAAATGCACCATAAATTGCCCAGCTAAAAGTAGTGTCACTATTATAATGGGCAAGAGAATATTGCGACCAAGCCAACAACCAAAAAGAAAAATAAATATTGTTTTCTAACTTAAGCACCTGACCAAACAAAAGGGCTATTGTGGTATACATCCAGCAACCAAAACATTTTTAACTTCATCAACGTATTGGCAATCAAAATCACAGGACATATGAGCATTGTCTCAATACAGAAACAATTCTTTCAAACTTATGGAGTGGAGAAATGACACGAAGATTTCCACCTAAAGCATCATGTACTATTTACTATAGCACAGTATGTTATGATAAAAATAAATATACTCTGTTGCATTTTTAAGTATACACTTTTTAAAGCTTGATTGACAAAAATTTATCCAACCGATAAACTTCAAATTTACACACTGACTACCTGACACAATTGTCTCTGGTGAGTAGTTTTCAAATTTTGTCTCGCTTGAGCAGTTTTGTTGTTGTGTGCGTGTTGTATGTTCAACGTTTTTTAAAAATTACTCATGACACAGCAATGATTTATTTAAGAAAGAAATACACATCGAACCGGTATCGTTTTTTAAACAATAAGTCGGTGATAAAACTTATGTTAACCACGTTTTCAAGATGCCGCGATTAAGAGAAAACGAACGAACCAGCTTATTGGAATGATCCGTAGCGGGGTCTCGGTTTCCACTGTTGCGCACCATTTTAATGTGGCAAGAAGAACTGTATACGTAACACTGCAGCGTGAAAGAGCAACCGGATCTCAAAAGGATCGACCTCGTCGTCTTGGTAGAAGAAAAACCACTGACAGAGAAGATACTTTTATACGCATGTCACATCTACGGGATCGTTTTAAAACGGCAGGCCAGACCACGGCCGAAATCAACAATATACGACAGAACAACTCAATCTCAAAATGGACTGTGTTGAGAAGGAGTAAAACTTTTGGGCTTCGCGCAAGGCCACCAGCTTGCCGCACCAGATTGACGCCCTACAACATCAGGAACAGGCTTGATTGGGCAAGAATACATGCATTTTGGCTTCGTCAGGTATGGAATAACCGCATGTTTTCCGATGAATCCAAGTTTCT
>BMAT01009217.1:30254-41503 GCA_019649035.1 Elysia marginata
TCTATAAATGCCACTACATGAATTATATTATAAACAATGTATTTGTGAAAAATTCTAGGTTGAATTCATTTTGTCCATTGAGCTTTCCCCCTCATTTGTCTTTTGAACAGAAAAGAAGAATCATGGCTTGAAGCTTGACATTAGAGACCTTAAGCACACGCACCGTGTCTCACTGCGCGTACGTGAAAATCGGGAAAGCAAATCGAGGAACCTATAAAAATAATGAAACCAGTTTCTAAAAATAGACCCAGAGACGTTCACGTCATACTCACGCGTTGCTGCTTAAAGTCTGTAATAATTCACACACACACCTTTCAACGAAAAAAAAATTAATCTAGGTCTAGATCTACATTTCAGTTGATCATTGTCAGCAAGCCTAGAATCTTATTTGAAATCTGGAACATGAACATTAGGGAACATTTTCGTTCATAAAGTTTATTGTTTTCCCAACTGCATTAGTTTGAAATTTTACATTAGCGATGACGCGCAAAGCATGGTGAAGTAAAAATCATTCATAAACTCTACCATTGTTCGAATTTGCGTTTCGCACTGTAATCTTTCATCTTATTTAAAAATTTAATCAGCACCAGCGCAAAGCTGCATTTCATGAGCGCATTTCGACGATTTAAAATGGAGAAAAAAAACTTGCGTAGGCACCATGAATTTCACACAAATTAAAAAAGCATAATTATTTGCAGAGATCACATACCATTCTTAATGCCCTCTTACATCAGTTTAGTGTGATTTGAAATGGATAGGCTAATTTTCCCAATTTTTAAGCCTCCCACAAAAAGCCCTCTCTGGCTGAAAGTTCACCTCTCTTTTTTATTATGATTAGACTTTATATTGATTAGATCTAGATAGATATTTTGTTTGGAGATCTCCATTATCTTCTTCATATCTGCTCATTCTCGATCTAACAAAACTTAAGTTATTAAACCAAATGATAGCAGGCGCAATCACTCAATAGACTCTCGAGTTTCTATGACGATTTAGATCTAGACAAAATATCAAAAGCGTCTTAGGAATGCTTTGAGACAAAAATGATTATTTGCTGAGCTATAAATAATAAAAATAGAATTTTCCACAAATGTTTAATCTAGATGAAACACTTACTGTAAAAAAATCTGCATCTAGATCTAGATTGGACAATTTAATCTTGAGCGTCTCAACCGCACCAAGTCAAGTTTTGGGCCTGCAAAACAAGACCGGACCGAAGGCCCGTTTTGTGCAGACCTCAACTAGGGCGGGGTCTAGCCCAAAGGTCTATTTAATAAAGTTAATTTTTTTCATCACTATTTTCCTGCCAAGACTCGAGTTTCTACGGCGATCTAGATCTAGACAAAGTATTAAAAGCGTCTTAAGAATGCTTTGAGACAAAAATGATTATTTGCTGAGCTATAAATAATAAAAATAGAATTTTCCACAAATTCTAAATCTAGATGAAACACTTATTTTAAAAAATCTGCATCTAGATCTAGATTGGGCAAAGTAATCTTGAGCGTGTCAACCGCACTAAGTCAAGTTTTCGGCCTGCCAAACAAGACCGGGAAGGAGGCCCGTTTAGTGCAGACCTTAACTAGGGCGGGGCCTAGCCCAAAGGTCTAGTTAATAAAATTAATTTTTTCATCACTATTTTCCTGCCAAGATGCAAATAAAAACGTTTTACTGTAGGTTATGAAGACGATTGATTTTCTTTGGGAGACACATTGATTACCATATTTTGCAAGAGAAAAGAATTATTGTGTTCTGAACATTTCAGCACATATGCCGGTGGTCTGTGTGTAGTGAGAGTTGGGCGAGTGTTAAACTAACAATAAGCTGTCAACACGCAATACAAACAAACCATTAACCCTATTCTTACCAAACATACAGGACTGAAGGATGTTATAATCTGTGCACTAACTCCAGATCGATTTCACACAAAAAAATGAGTCAATGACCGTAAACCTAATCAGTCTTTCTTCATTCTTCATGCTAAATCAGCTGTAGGGTGAAGCTGACCCACCTGTGTAAAAGGTCAACCTCAGGAAGACTGCGGGTGGTTTATTACGGAGATCGTGTTTGGCGCCGACTAAGGTTAAAAAACAGAAAAGGTCAGGCAGGGTGAGGCAGCTAAACCAACCTGCAGTGATTAGAAAATATGCACACGGGAACGAAATCTCATCCCGTCCAGCATTTAGCTCCAGGATAAGATATTGTTGCGACCAAAAATACTGATCTACATAATAATTAGAGTGTTAAAGACTCTTTTATTCTTTATTCTTTTATGAAAAGAAAGCTAGGGTTGTAAATGAATTTCTAACCGTACGCGTAGTTTCTCCCTCTCCAACTCACAAGGCAGCGTTTTTTTTTTTTTGTTGTTGTTGTTTTTGTTTTGTTTTTTTTTTTGTTTTTTTGTTAAAATTGTTGTTAACTATTATGACAAAAAAATGGTAGCTCTCAAACGATTTCACATTGCACGCTTATCAAACTGATTTAATCTTTTATGAACAGGAATTGCGTCTGTCGGTTCTTGACCCGATACCCTTCACTTGGTCCTTAATGGTAACTTTGCAATTTAGTCTCAAAATAATGTTATTTCCCACAAAAAAACAATAATCCGAATGACATCTTCAAATGTACTGTTCTCAGGATTCTCCCACTACCACTACTACTACTACTACTACTACTACTACTACTACTATTACAACTACTATTACTATTACTACTTCTTCTTCTCCTTCTTTCTTTTTTTCTTTTTTTTCTTTCCTTTTTTCTTTCTTTTTTTTTCAAATAATAAAGTGTATGGTCTAGGAGATCTAAAGGTGTTTCCTGGATTCAGACACTACAGACTGGAGGTGTTGAGAATGAGATGACCACCCTGTGGTCACCGCAGTGGTCAGAACTTCTCTGGGGAAATCTTCCTCAATTTGAGATCTGGCTGCCTGTGAAACGGGAGTGTGAGAAAGCCGATGTCGTGAGGTGCAGCGGACAGTCAGTGGTTCTCACCGTGTAAGACTTCTCACCTAGCTCTCGGTACGTGACTTGTCAGGCTCAAAGTCGCTCTTTCCTTGGAATACACAAAATTATGTTGCTGCATTCATACAAAGAGAAGTATGTAATATATCTAGAAAGAGAAAATTAGTACTATAGAGTACTTTGTTTGAACTCGGTAGTATGGCTGGTGCAAAGTTCAGCTTAAGCAAGAAAGTGAAAGGAATGCCAAGGAGAATAAGAACAACAAAAATACATGAACCAGATGAGAAACTCCAGGAAAAAAGAACAACAGCAGCAACAATATTAGTAGCAGCAACAACAACAATGCCTTTAATATGTCATTCGGATTATGTAAAAGTCTATAATGATTCTTTCAAAACATATAACAGTAATGGTGATAAAACTAGTCAAGGTAAAACAACTTCAAATGTTTTTGTACTATAAAGTATTTTTTTTATTATAGAGCCTCTTTGATTCAACAAAAAATTTATTTTAAAATTTAATGGACTTTTTCTTTATTGCCCAAGCAGTCAATGTCAAAGAAAAAGCTCTAGTCAGACTTTAAAAACTCTTGTAAAAATTTGAATTTTCATCTAAGAGAATCACAGGCCTCTTAATATGTCTTAAAGGATAAAAAAGAGCACAAGGATTCGAGAAGGAAAGAGAGAGTAATTTTGATTTTTCTTTAAAAAAGCACTAGTTTTTTTAAACTATCTGTAAAACACATTACCCGAACGTGTTCATCAATAACAATTATTTAAAATAACACTATTCAAGCGCCTCACTCTGCAAGTTTATTCAATTTATTTACTTGAAAGTGAAAACCTAAAAGTAATTAAATGACCTGACACAACCCCAGAGACCCGAAGTGGTACAGATGTCTACAGGACTTGAAGGGAACGGCAGCCTTCATTGTTGGAACAGGACTAGCCATTTGACCAACGAAAAGTACAAGCAGAAATTGAATGGGTAAAATATTTAATCTGCGTATGTTTTCTCTAGATATAACGCTCTATGTAAGATCGTTGTCTTAGTCACGATGAGGACTATGACTTAGTCAGATCTGGGTTTTTTCTGCTTAGCTAAATTAAACAAAGTATCATTTACTTCATCGAAGCAGAAGCTAAACTCAGAATTAATACACACAAACTAAAAAATAGTGTAAGAATGAGATTGCTCTTTGATCTTTGTTTTAAAATTCCCTTGTTCAATTTTAAGGCAATGTGCTAAAAGACTTGCGGCATCTTACATTTTTAAAATTGGCATAACAATAGAAAGGTTAAAAATGCAAAACAGTGGAGATAAAAAAAGGTGAAAAGAGAACCTCCTGCAAAGAAATGGTTATCCTTGATATTTGTCTGGAAACTGTCTTAAATTTTAAACTGTAGTAAATTCAACCCTATTTATTTTAACTCAGAACAGCCTTAAATTTTTAACTCTTTAATAGAAAACTTGGTAGGTTTCGTAGACAATACATTTTTTGCATATGAAAAAAAAAGAAACAGTGTTTTCAGTTCTTTACTTTGAGAATATACCCTATCTTCATTTTAAATAGGTGGATTGGTGCAATTTCAATTTTTTTTTCTGTAAAACTTTTTATTGAGTGAGAGCTTTTTGAATTAAAAAAAGGCTAAAAGTTGCCAAACAATGACCAGAGAGCGTACAGTCGATAGATCAGTTGATAACTGTATCACTGACAGTTTCATGTAGGACACATTTGCAATCAAGATCACATGAAACAAAAATAAACAGCTGGCATTCATCTGGATAAGCCTGTTATGCAGTAAACCACGTATCCTAAACTTTCTTGCCCTGGATGTAATTACGTGTGTGTTTTCACTTCATTTTCTAATAGAAAGCGGCTTTAAAAGCCCCATTTAAGACTTGCATAAAAACTGCATTACTGCCATTAGCCTGTCGGCTTCAAAAATTGTCTATACTTTTAATTATTTCAAAATGACTATAATAAACCACAACTAAATCGCGTCTCTTTTTAGTGTCTTTTTTATCTTACATTTTCTTCCTGTTTGTAGTTGTCTCTCATCACTCTGACTTTGTTTGCTTTAGGCAAGACATGTTTGCATTACTAGAGAGCGTCTTCAGTTTCGTCCCCCCCCCCTCCTACCCCTCCTTCTCATTTTCCTAATACAAACACATGCTGCGTTCGCGCGCTCACATCGAGTTCTTCTATCTTGCGACAATGGCACGATGTAGGGCTCAGCCTGTTCCAGTTCGGTTCAGGCATCTGTCGAGCTTCGCGGCCGCTCAGCTACACTTACGCGTGTCAGCAAGCGTGAAGGTGCGTCTTGTAGAAGAAGGCGAGGCAGGCAGGTGACTCGCTTCTCAACTCCTTCCTATAGGCCCTGGAGCTTTACTGATAGCCCAACTAGAACCAGATGCTTGAAGCGTAAATGAAAACCAGCTTAAACTCAGAACATACATTTCTTTCTTTCTTTTGGATTTAAGTGCCATTGGGATAAATATTTAAAATGCTTAAGACGATCGTTCAACCCACATTTAAATAATTACAAACTTCAAACCTTGTTTCGGCGGATGACCGCATATTACAATTGATGACCACACACGTTAAGTCTGGGTCCAAACGTAAATGTGACATCAGCCTCTAGAAGAGATAGTAAAATCAAACAAAGGAAAAAAAAGTGAAAGTGAATTTATGTTGATTATTTTGAAATAAAGGTGTGATTCTTGATCTGACAGTTGTGGCATTGTAAACAAGGGCAGTATCTTCAAACGGACAATTTACCGTCTTCACAAAAATATTGAAGGTGAGTGAAGTAGATCTTGTGGTCTGTTTTTGCCATAGACGTTTGTGTTTAGAACACCTGTAAGCTATTTAAAAGCCTTATTCTTAGCAGAAATTAACGGTTTAGATTTGAAGACAAAATAAAAGACTTCACTTTGACATGTTAGTTTGGTTTCTTTGTACCCTTAAACCAACATATAGTCACTTTTACTGAAACCATACAACAGCACTTAGGTTTGTCCAGTTAAAACAAGTTCGTTAATATTCTCTAGTACTTGGACAGTACAAAATCTCAGGCCTTTTGCTCTGGCATTGATGTCTCTGTTCCACTTAGTACTCGCCTCCAGTATGCCAGATCAATAAGATGGTGTTGGATACGCATCATTCTCTTTTTAAGGTGTGATGGAATATTATAAAAACAAAAGAAAAACTAGCACGCTTCAGATGGAAGGTAAAAATTCATGATGTAATATATTGGTGCTGCAGAAAACTTACACTGTTTGTCTAAAATACGTTTCAAAAATTTATAAAGGCAACGCTCTGATTTTTACTGAATATAATGTCTAGTAATGAGGCGGCAGTTATTTTTTTTTTTTTTGTGATATTAAATCTCATCTTAAAAAGAGAGAATGGCGTATACCACAACATTCTCATGATTGCTTATAAATATATGCTTGAATTGATATTCTTCAAAGGGCATGTGCTATCGTCAAAAGCTGCTGGGGTTTCAGTCTCATTCCCTTATATTCCTAGAAGCGCTTTCTTTAAAAAGAGACTTATGTTAGGCCTTTAGAAGTTCTGAATTCATTCACCATGGTGCAGACAAAAAGAAGCGATGCGTTCCGTACTGTACCTACAAGTAAATTCCCATTAAAAAGAATGAAAATGAAAGCGCTCAATATAGTCTTCTTTTTTGCAACCCTTGTCTTTGAACATGATACGAGTACTAGCTGAGTATCATTCGAAAAAGTTTTATAGACTGAGCAGCCTACAGAAAATTAAGATTAAGATTTTAAAAAAGACCACAGTAAAACACTCATTGTGCTCTCTCTGTCTCTCTCTCTCTCTCTTTCTCTCTTTCTCTCTGTCTCTCTCTTTATCTCTCGCCATCTCTTTCTCTCTCTCTCTTTATCTCTCTCTATCTCTTTCTCTCTCTCTTTCTATCTCTCTCTTTCTCTCTCTCTCTTTCTCTCTTTCTCTCTGTCTCTCTCTCTTTATCTCTCGCCATCTCTTTCTCTGTCTCTCTCTCTTTCTCTCTCTCTATCTCTTTCTCTCTCTCTTTCTCTCTCTCTATCTCTTTCTCTCTCTCTCTTTCTCTCTTTCTCTCTGTCTCTCTCTCTTTATCTCTCGCCATCTCTTTCTCTCTCTCTTTATCTCTCTCTCTTTATCTCTCTCTTTCTCTCTCTCTTTCTCTCTTTCTCTCTCTCCCCCTTTCTCTCTCTCTACCTCTCTCTCCCTCTCTCTGTCTCTTTCTCTATTTATCTATCTTTCTATCTCTTTTTCCATTTCCCTTCCCTAGCACTCTTCGTTTTTATATCAACAAAATGAATGCCGAAGGCGTTCACATGCAGTGACTAACGCCAAAAAACCGATATTGTTTATAGTTTAAGACACAAGTTATGCAAAATGTACCAGAGTATGTTTTTTTTTTTAGAAATGCAAACTAGAATATGGGCGATTTGACATAGAGACAAACGGAGCCAGACAAATCAGAATATAAACATCAGTGTAAGCTTGTATGAATTGAAAATTGCTTCTAAGGTACGAAAATAATTAATATACTTCCTCGTAAAGGTCTTTCAAAAGACACAAAATATTTAGTTAATTGAGTTCTTTACCTAATTCGCTGCTTTTTTTTTTTGCAAAGCATTGAAGTGAACCCTGCATCTATTGCGATAATTATTTTTACGCTACCATCTGCCAGGCCGCCCTACTCTTTGCCCATGTGCGCGCGCTTTAATGTTACCAGGGCGTAGGCCTAGTGATTTTTTTTTCTCTTAAATGTTTAGCAAACAATCCAGTCTGGCGTGATGCTGGCGAATCTGCAGCTCAGGGCTCGCCTGTTGGATGTTGGAAACTTCTGAACACGTTATCTGGTTGAGATGTTTATTTGTGGCCGGGCTAAGATAAGCGAATCCTGTTTAAATACCTGTCCGAGCTAAGAATTTTTGTGGGAATAGATGATGTTGTTTAAACTGTCTGATGTTGCCGTTTTTTTCCAAATTAGCATTTTGACTAACATACTAACTTTTGGTCGTTGGCATTGAAGGTCATTTATATAGCCCTAAGAATGGTTATCAGTCTATTAAATTTTAGCTTTTTTTAATCTCAAAACAAATCAAACGAAGGTTTACAGGACTTTCTTTTTCTGCCGAACAAAGACCTGTAAGAGACATTCAAAGTTTTGCTCTCAGTTCAGGAATATAAAAATCAGTTTTGTTTTTAAAAACAACGTCCGGCATAACAACTCAGGAAAAAAGCCTAATTGAAAATTTATTTTCTTTAGACTCCTTGATAAAATTCTTTTTCTCTGAAGAAGAAAAAAAAGAATCTACAGCTTTGTAGCCTCAATTGAATTAAAGACCAATAGCTAAAAAGCTACAAAGTAAAAAAGACTTCAATATGTTGTTGTTACAAAAAAGTACTATCGGTCTCTTAGGTTAACAGGCCTGCCACTGCGTTGTATTGAGAATAAGTGAAGAACTTGAAAAAAAAACCTGCACGCACGGGTTTTTCAGCATGCTCCCTCTGCATACAAGAAAAACTTGATGTAAAGCGTTTCTGGTTTCTGTATTTGACTGAGATTTGGCTGAAACTCTGAGAAATTACGAAAGAACTTGGGCGTTCATAAAAAAGCTGACCATTAAAAGGGATCATTGGTATAGAAGAATACGTACTGGTTCCGGGAATTAGATCTCGTTGTAAGGTGAGATAACAAAACGAAAACCAAACGAGCTCAATGTCGAACACATTTTTTCAAATGGTCATGTTTGACCAGATATTACCATAACTGCCAAACACCTTTATAAAGTAAGGCCGGGGAGTTTCATATTAACTTAATCCAATAACAGAAAAATTATTTTAATGGGTTTTTTTCTTTACAATAATAAAACTCATTGTTAAAATATTTAATTTGAATCAAGCCTCTGCAACCTGAAAAAGTACCACGCTAGAAAAAGAAAAATAAGATATATTGATTTTGTAGGATTTATGATCGCATCCAGACAGCTATGATATCTTAATCATCGAAAATTACCCATCTCAATTTTTACAATTAAAAAAAAAACAATATATGCTAGAAGGGCGTAGCCTTGTCGCCCTTGGATCGCATGCTGTAAACATGCCAAGAGTCTGAGATGGTTATGACAACCCTACTATAACACGACGTAATTGATTTAACCACGCCGCTGTACTCAACATGAACTTGACGCCGGGTCAAGGTTCTTGAGAGCAAAAGGTAGAAACCTCAGTAAAACAAGCGCTTGCCTAAGAGAAAGTTGAGCTTATAGATAAACTTAACTAATAAATTTTGCGATGATCACTCTCTCTCTCTCTCTCTCTCTCTCTCTCTCTCTCTCTCTCTTCATGTCTCTGTCTCTGTCTCTTTCTTTGTCTCGGTCTCAATCCTTTCATTTACTTTCTTTTCAGCGATTTTCCATATCTTGCGTGCCTTCAGTGGGTAAAAAATACATTTCTGATACAACAGTAATTACCAGAAAGGTAAAAGTTCGAAATCTTTGACAATACTTCCTCTTGCTCTAATGGCAAACATGATTAAAGATGAAAAGTCTTGTGTATTTCGAAATTACCTACTTATAGCCATTTACTTTTGAAAAGTTTTTTTGTCACTCTTGCTTTTTTAACATGGGAATGACAGGTTGTGTTAAGCTTTTTTTTATCACTCTTCTCTCTGCCTCTGTCCCTCAATCTCTCTCCATGCCTCTGTCTGTCAGGGTGTCTTTCTCTCACTATCTCTCTTTCTATCCTCTCACTCATACATTCTCTCCACCCTCTATCTAATTCTCGTCTTTTCTTTCTCTTTTCTTTTTTCAGGCTAATTCTCTCTGGCCTACTACCTTTTTTCTCTTTCAAGTCTTGATCCTTTGCTTAGGCAGAAAATTTAAGTAAAACAAACCGTAAAGAAAGACTGAAATTTTTTATATCAAAACCAAAATATTGACACCTATCGTAACATTTCTTTATCGATCTTACTTAAACACTCTCAAACAATATCTTGATTGTATGTTAGAACATTCAAAGAACAAAAGTAGTCCCATGCGTTAACTAAGACAACACACACACATACACACTTGTAAAAGCCTTCCCTCCCGCCGACGCGACTGTGTAGTGGCAGAAAACATTCAAGTTTTGTTATTTTCTCTGACAA
Source organism: Elysia marginata (assembly GCA_019649035.1). Lineage (NCBI taxonomy): Eukaryota > Metazoa > Mollusca > Gastropoda > Plakobranchidae > Elysia > Elysia marginata. Next base: position 40,385 of record BMAT01009217.1, read on the forward strand.
GTTTGTTTGTATCGGTCACCGGAGCCACGCCCCATTCACGCTTCCGTAGTTATGGATCATGATGATTTAGTACACGCTTTGACCTATCGATCCTGTCCATGGAGTTGGCGAGTTGATAGCGCGCTCACGATGGTTACAGAATTCAAAACAACCAGGGCTAAATATAACTTATAAAATTTCCACACAAGCAAGTCATTATAAAGAGTGACGTACCGGAATTGCAAGCCTTCGAGGACAGTGTTGGAGGCAAATAAACTGAAAAATGTCAGTGCTGCAAACGAAAATAATAACGAGAATCATACTATGTTACTCACATTTTTTGGGAGGTGGGGGGGGGGGTAAATAGTTAATTTTAATCTATAATTGGCAGCAGCCAAAAAAATCAAACACCTCATGAAAAATAGAATATATTTTTTCAGACTTGGTTACAATTTAAATGTTGTCAGACAATAAAATATTTAAATAGATTTTTTTTTCTCATTTATCTGGATGTTTCAATTCTGTTCTATCCCCTTCTGATTAACAAGTGACCCTTGTGTTTTAACACAACCATTTAGACCAAACATTCGTAGCTCTTCAAGCCAAAACACGTGAGAAACCTAACCTATGAGATGAAAAGCATGCTTGATAAAACAATTACAGCTTATTTCGGTTACTCTTAGAAAAGCTTTGTATTTCTTGTTAACGCCGGGCAGCTGCAGGTTGGAAGAAAATCAGAACAAAAAAAAATCATTAATGACAAACGCAGGTGCTTCAAACTCTACACAGTACCGACCAGGTGAAAACAGCCACATGTCTCTCCTACCTGTCTTAAGGCCTAAATTTACTCAAGTATAAGTCATAAAAAATAATTATCTGCTGCCTTTATGCACAAGAGCAGGCAGAACAATGAGGCAGAGACAAAGGGGATGTGTGAAAATGTATTTTGTGCTTTGAATTTTAAACTTCGCAGTGACAGAATTATTTTAGAAAACAGAAAATGATTAGAGAATAGACAAAGATACAAACAGAATAAACAAATTAAAAAGAAAGTCATATTTTTCCCTTGCGTATTTTATTGTTATACAATCATGAACGTTATAAGCATAGACCAATTTTGTAATTTTTTTTTTTTTTTTG
>BMAT01009217.1:41600-51821 GCA_019649035.1 Elysia marginata
TCTCTCTCTCTTTCTCCACCTCTTTCGCTGTATCTATTTAACCCTTTCTTTAACACCTCGTTTATTTGACTTATCTTTATATTTTTCCGTTTGTGTATTAGGCAATTTCTATCTATGATTGAATTATGCAATCTTTTTAAAAAGTTTTCTGGAAAAAGAGGTCAAGTATAGAAACAAAAGGTTTATTCTTTAATCATTTATTTAAGACACCAGCAGTCTTTACACATCATGAGGACTAATTCAAAAACCTAACGTGTAATGCACTGCTTTTGCTTAATGACAAACCTTTGTTCATATAAACATTATCCGACATAAGTACTCAACCATGTCGCTGTGCAGGAAGACGAACAAGTGAATTTCTGCCCTGGTCAAATATTAAGGGCGGTAAAATTTTAATCTTAATGGGCTTTACCTTAAGACAAAGTTCAAAAGAGTTTAAGAAATCAATACCTGGAAGTCATTGATTGTTTCTAAAAAAAAAGCAAAACATTACAAACGAAGATTTTTAAAGAGAGTATTGAGATAACTGAGAATTATTGAAACTCGTTCTTCAAAACGATTTACAGCGACCTTACTTCGTACTACTTATCACATTGTAGCCTTGAAGGTATTAATTTGAAAAAGAATAATATTTGTTATTATTATTATTATTATTATTATTATTATTATTATTATTATTATTATTATTATAATGATAATTATTATTATTGTCGTTGTTGTTGTTGCTGTTAGTGTTGTAGTTGCTACATTGTTTGAATTATTAAGACAAGTTATTTATTTCTTAAAAAATTAGGAAAACACAAGAAATAAAACAACCATACTACTAAACTTGTTCCTAGTGACATGACCGTTAATAATTATTTCACCAAGAGTGTCTGTCTCTATTACTTCTAGTCATATCGAAGGCTCGGTTACAGTGAATTTGAAAGGGGAAGGAATAGTTTTAGAAGGACTGCACATGTCGAATAATAATTGATGCATGAGACTTTGGTATGCTGTTGTCACACCTAGCATGAGCTACAATCTTGTAAGTACAATCATTTTGACAACGACATCTAGATCTAGGTCTTTGTTTGAATTAGTTTTGTCTGTCTCTTATTATCTTGCCAAGTTGCCTGAAACTCTCCTGATATGCTACTGAAACGAACTTAATGTTGCTTTAAGAAGATCGTTGTCAATCTGATTCTATGCTTCCCTGCTTCTTTTACGTTTATTTTGAGAGTGTGGAGAAGTGAGAGGGGTAAGCGGGCCGGAGGGAGGGGGGTGTTCGAAAAATGTTGCTTTAAAAGATAAATGTCTTACAGAAGTGCGTGTGACAGCATTGATTGAATTCTATCAATATTATTTTTTTTTTGTTGCGGCCGTTGTTGTTGTTGTTGCTGTTGTTGTTGTTCTTCTTCTTCTTCTTCTTCTTCTTCTTCTTCTTCTTCTTCAAATTTTAGAATAATGCGTATTTTCGAATGTAGATACTACACTGTTCTAGTTTTAAAAATGGATGTCCGTTATTCTGATTTGCATTGCTGATCTAAATTCCTGCTTGGATATGTACAAGTATAGCAGCATGAAACCATTCTAACCTGAATATAAGCCGCAAACACACCATTACTTTAAGATAATACTCAGCACACTCGGCAGTCTGAGAAAATTGAATAAGCCTTGCCAAAATACCGAAAGGTGCATCTGACCATCTGCTTCTTCCATGCAAATATTCCCCACAAACAATTTGCTTTCTTTGCGCGACTCACACTTATAACACACACTGTCTTCAATACATAGCCGGCACCGAATAGCCAGTAACTAGTTCCTTCGCTTGATAAACTCACGCGCGGCTACAGGTAGGACTTATAGATCTTTGCCGTGGAATCTTCACTCACTTCCAGCTGCCCAACCCTGTAACCACACCTCAGTTTAAAGTGTTATCTTGCTCTTGCTTCTGCCTCTGCCCTCAGCTAGGATTAGCAAGATGTAAGGAACATTATTTGTAATATATATCTGTACCGCACCTATACACGCTGACTGTATTGGATCTTTTACTTTCGTTGTTACTCTAAAGTCTCGTTCCACGCGTAAGAGCCGTTTACCTCATCATCCAACTTATCCTGCATTAACACTCCACAGTATCATCTCGACGGTTTATACTGGCTAAATAGCTGTTTTGTTGATAAATATATAAAATATATTTCTCTTTTTCCTTATTGCAGTTCTTTAAAAAAAACTAGTTTTTCCGGGTGAGTCATAAATTTCTAAAATTTCAATTGTGTGCCGTATTGTGCTTTCAAGCTATGTTCTTTTAGCTTAAATGGCTGAATATTGTTGGTTTCTTTTTGATATTCATTACAGTTCGCCTGCGGCGCATTAGTTATAGGTACCCTATTATTATATTTTAAAAACGCTATTCTCTGTTCTGCTAAACATTAAAGGGAAAATTCTCAATTTTAGCAAAAAGAAAAGTATCGAATAGATGAAACAAAATACATTAAGTATCCAAGAGAAAGGTTTTGAAAACTAAATTGAATTTTTTTTTATTCCATTTACATTCACCATAAAGAATTTGGTATTTATGCCAACTGAATCTACGCTCTGTGCTTTTCCTTTGAAGAGCTAGTTGTTTTGAATCGTCTTATTGTGTTTCAAAAAGCGTGGGTGGGGTGGGGGGTCCTCTGTAGAAAGAGACTGATTATCTATTTTCCTTCGGCAGTACAAGATTTCAGGTCAAAAGGGTTTGGTAAAAATGTATCCTAGGGGTTCTTAATTGAGCTGAACTGAGATATGAAATTTCATCAATTCAAAACAAAATGACCTATTTTGAAACTCAGAAAAAAATAGTTTTTAAATATCAGACCGTCATATATATTTAAAATTTGAAACTCAGAAAAAAATAGTTTTTAAATATGAGACTGTCATATATATTTAAAATTAAAAGATTTCTCAACGTGGTCTACCGGATAGAATGTAAGCACGGTAGTTTAAAAAACAGGTTTTTAATGTTATAGATTTGTAAAGGTATGTAAACATTCTTATCCATTTTGATATTTGAGCATTGGGTTGCCAAAAGTATAACTATCCTACCGGTACTTTAACTTTTCGAAGATAATTTACAACTTTGTTTTATTTTTCCCCAGTTTTCATAGAAAGGAGTACCTCGAAAATCAGAAAAGTTGTTAAAATGATGCATACCTAATATTGTTTATGAAACATTAAAATGGCGAACGAATGAAGTTAAAACATGTTACTCAAAAATACTGGTGTGTGCTTGCATACAAGTAATTACTGAATAGAAGAAAGTCCGCGATTTTTTCTTGACACGGACTGTAACACCCTATGTCAATTTAAATGGTGAATCATTTTAATATAAGCCTTTTTAAGAAGTTTCCTTGACTTGACTTGACTTATAGCTGCTCGCTTGTAGGGTCGTCTGACCGTACAGCTTCGGCTGCTCCTCTTCTTATTTCCGCGATAAAGGTCCTCCTTTCGTCTCGGTTCTCTGCAATGTCTCAAATTAAATCCAGGTCTTTCTGTGATGTTCAAGTCATTTTCTGGCCCGCAACGTGTTTGAGGTCGTTATTCAAAGTAACTGGAGGTGTTGTCACTGGTTTACCCCTTGGTCTTTTTTTCTACAAAATAGATCTGCATTGCTTCGTTTACCGGAATACACGGATCTCGTCTTAATATGTGTCCAAACAGTCTCCATCTATACTCAAGTATTGTGAGAGATGGAGGAGCTTCTCTAAACTTTTTTTTAAAGTGCATGGTTTGATATTTTTGTCGGGAATTAGATTTTAAGGACTCTTTTGGGTCGTTTTCTATAAAATGCGTTGAGTCTGCGTCGAGTTTTATCTATATTGAGGCATAGGTAGCTCAGTTGGTAGAGGCCTAACTCCGTGGCCCAGAGGTCGTGGGTTCGAGCCTCAGCCGAGCATAGTCCGGGCCCTTACTGGTTGGGTCGGTGTCAGTATAAAGTGACCGGCTGAGGCTAAGCCATGGTATCCCCGCTAGTCTCTGGGTGGCAGCCCGTACATTGTCATCGGGACGCAAGCCCTAAGAGCACCTTTGAAGTGGAACTGGGCTTGTAAAATATCCTTCAATGATTAAAACCTTTATCTATATTAATTCCATCAACTAACCAAACTACGATAGAACTAGACGAATTAAAGCTCAACACTTGATTCGAATGTTCATACACTGATTTGTCTAGAAAAGGGGAAATACTTCAAATGGAAATTTTTTAAGCTTTTTGGCATGAGAAGTGGGTTTATAACAAACTAATCTTAACATCAAAGAACACTAGATTACTTGCCCTAAATCCTCGAGAATCTGTAGAATGGACAGCTTTGGATACTTTTAATGCTACGAGTGTAAAACGGAGTAAATTTTTATTGATTAGTTTTTGACAAAAACCTGCACTTAAAAGCTGGTCTAAAACTCTTCACACTCTGAGAGCATACGTCACATCTGTAGCTCTTTTTGTTTGATGGAGCTGAGATTTGTTTAGGTTTTGTGTATCCTTGTGTAAGCTTTTCATCTGACTTTACATTTAAAACGTAGATCTAGTTATAAAATGTGTTTTGCGTATTATTTTTATTATTTCGTTGGTTGGTTCGTTTATTTCCATAGATTGTCACCCGCCTGTTCGATTTAGAGAGACGAAAACCAGATAGCATCCCCGCTCCTAATTTCTTACTCTATTGAGCGTCTCTCTGTCTGTCTCTCTCTTTCTCTCTTTCTCTCTCTTTCATACGCACAAACTCTACTATGCCGATCTATTCTAGGATGATGACCCACCTATCTCTTTCTTTGTCTGCCCGCATCCTGCCTTATAGAATGGTATTAGCAAAGCAAGAGAGACTCCAATTACAACTCCTGAAAAAGAGCGTTTGAAACACCATCGTGCAACTGCCTAAAAGCTTCAGAGATTTCTCGCGCAGCTTTACTTATATGCACTGTTAATATTGAAAGATTATAATGAGACACCTAAAAGCAAATGAGAATTGGTAAACAATCTCGAGCTCCGGCATTATTATGGCCAGGTCCGATTTCACTGTGAAAGGTATCTTTATTACGTATCAAACAGATCTGTAAAAGTGTATAAGTATGAGCAACTTCAATCCTAGTCTTTTTAACAACTTAATGGTTGATTATAGATTTACTGAACATTGTTCTTGTTTCAAGGCTAGTTCATTTTATATCCAGCCATGCATTAGAACTTGTGCTGTTAAAAAGCATGCTAATAAAATGAATTCTTTGTCGGCTTAATAATGGTGCTGCTTGAAATAAGGCCTACCACCATAAGAATGGTTCTGTTAGCTTTGAAAAATAAAGTATTACAAACAAAGGAAACTATAGGTTAGGCTTAGATTGTCGTTTTTAAATCACAAAAATTTTCTGTTGTAGAGAAATAAAACAAACTTTCATCAACTCACTTATTTTGTAGAAAAAATAAGTACAAAATAAAACGAACAGCTACTTTGTGGGGAGTTTCTTAGATAAGTTAAATGATTTAGCATGTTCCAATTCTTGTTAGTGATTAAGTAAACATACATGACAAACTGATATTGCAACAGAACTCATAAAAACGCACGGCTGCTCGGAAGTCCAACATAACCAAATTCAAAACTACATTCCCGAAAGGCAATGATTTGTTTCGGAACAGTTTCAAAACAAGGAGAGCTCTCTCACTGCTCGGAGAGAAAAACTTTTAATCGTATTCCAGGAATAGGAAAAGTACAAAGAAGGTATTAAAATTACTATAGTATTAGAATAAGAGATTTCACATCAATTGTAAAAACACAGAAACAAATTTTTTTTGGCATTTTGCAGTAAAATGAGGTTTACGAATTGCATCTCGTGCATTTTTAAAAGATGTATCTTAAAAGTGTTTCAGCTTTCCGTCACTAACTGCCAATGAACTGTTTTGATTGAAAGCAATCGATCGAAAAAATACGTTTATAGATTATTTTTATCCCTTTGCCTCTGTGTCTCTTTTTATCTTTCTTTTTATGCAACTTTTTATCTATCTAATTATTTATCTACCTGTAGTTGTTTTTTTCTACAAAGTCTTACAGCCATTATATGGAAATCAGAAGTGAAAAATTACTTTTCTCTCAACGTTTACTAGCTTGTTTACACTTATTAAGTTTCTTTCCTACATTGACTTTATTAAAACCCGGGCTTTAAATTGTATGAATATGTTAAGTTTATTTCTTATTACTTTTTTTCAATCAAGACTTTAGAATAGAATAATATTTTGATTTTACGTTTTATATGATATACGAGTGTCTTTTTTCTTATTAATTGTCATAAAAATAATAATTATCACAGGTAAAAATACGCAAACATAAACTATAAGCGTGTCCCTGACAAAACAACCGCATGGAATCTGGAATTTTTGGTCTAACTATTTTTTTAAGGAGTAGCTTCACTTTTGTATCTTTCCTCTTTTGTTTATTCATTTGGTTCTAGCCCATAGCCCTGGCTATGCTGTAAGAAAAAAACCTGTATGTCTGGGAAATAAAAACAAAAACAGTGCTTTATCCGTCTCGGTGCATGGGCGATCAATGACGAATAGCAACTTCCGTTTTCCGTTCCCGTGGTTTTGTTGAAGTATTTGTGGATATGGCTGGGTAGTTTGACCTCTGATCCTTTGATAACTTTATAGATTGCGTTCTGAGGTGGGTCCACATAAAACTCCTTCTTCTGTTTCTTCTTCTTCTTCGTGTGGCGTCGTGGTCTAGTTGTAGACGCTCGCCTTTCGGAGCGAGAGGTCCGGGGTTCGAGTCCTGCTTTCGGCAGGTCGATGTTTAGTCCTTGAGAAAGGCTATTTAGACACATTTCTTCGCCTCACTCATGCGCCAAAAGAGTACCCGACTATAGGCAGCGAAAGATAGTGATGCGCCTAACTACCTGCTCCTCTGTGAGTTCAGAAGGTACTGGTTGGGAATGGCCTGTCGGGGAACCCATGTAAAGCGCTTAGAGCACATTAGTGGATAAGCGCTGTATAAAAACGCTTTTTACTCTTTGCTCTTCTTTTTCTTCCTCTTCTTCTACTGCTGCTGCTGCTGCTGCCTCTTTTCCTTCTTCTTCTAGTTACTATCAATATCAATATAGTTTTTTTACGAGAGACAGAAAGCAGAACATGGGCGTAAGGGAGACAGGCGGGCAGAGAAAGACAAAGAAACATGAAATCATGTGCAAGGGTTCGGAAAATTTTGCCCCACGGATACCTATTGATTAATTTGTTTTTGTAAAATAAGCGTCTAAAATCCTCCCATTTATTTGACCATGGCTGATCCATTGATTCCAGTACATACCTATGTCACGGAGAAAGGTGCTGAACGCATACCATTTAAGTTGGCCTACCTGAACACTAATCGCCAGGGTAGCTTCATCGTTAGGTCAACGCTATTGAGGCGTACCTTTCTTTGCGAGTGAAGTTAGCAAACCTTGCATCCGTTTTTTTTTCGTTAGGACAATCTCAAAACTAAATAGTTCCGTACCAGATTTTCTCTTAACGAGAAGATCAATCAATAAAGCGTATCCAGGCAACCGCAAAATAAAGACTCGCGTACTAATTACGATGGCGTAGGAAAACATACTTCTAAGATATTTCAAAGAAAGCCGTTCACTAGGAAAACAGTGTTTCTTCTAAAATTCTTCTAGAGACTTGATTGATTTCTCCGATCTTTCCATCATGGTTCTTGTTGTTTGGTATTAACATCATCACCTTAGCTAGCCTCAAAGGTTGCAATAATTATGGTTTTGCAATATTTTGCTACTCGAGAAATTCGATTTCTGTCATAAAAGTAACTCATTCTAGAGAATATTTGATAGCGAGAGAAAGCCTTTAAAAAGCTGCTTCACATTTGGTAATACTTCTATGAAAAAATTCTTATAGCAGGTTAACTGAACTGCACTTAAAGTTAACGTTTTATTTTTCATTTTTTTTTGTTAAACAGCGCTTGTATATGCCAAGAAATTTACTTCAGAATGATGCAAAAAAGGGACATAAACGTATCTTAACATCTTCATCATTCCAGGGAGGGAAAAATAAATATTTCTGAAAGTTTACCAGCAACATCGATAACCCACATGACAAACTGCATCAAGCTCGGAATTCCCATGAAAAGGTCATTTTAATATGATTAAAGATTATTTTTCACTGCGTGGGAAATCTCTAAAAACCGAAGAGCCTAATTTGCACCAAAACATGACAAAGCCGACATTTTTATATCACCATGTAGTAATTTAACTATTATTTTGTAATCATAAGAAAATAAATTATATACTTATGAAAATGAAGACAGCTCGAATCACGTGGGATTTGATACGCAAACACGAAGCTAACACTACTTCCTTTCTTTCTCTTTATCTATCTCGCGCTTTCTCTTTTTCCTTCTCACTCTCGTACAGTTTCTTTTACCACTTTTTGCCTCTCCGTACCTCTTTTTCTTTGCTTCCTCTAGTATTGTATACAAATCTTTTTTTTTCTATCTATCATCCTCATATCTTTTTCTGACCTTCCGTCGCCCAGAGCTTGTTGCCTAGGAGACGGAATCCTGAGAGCGCTTCATTATCACGGCGTCCGTTGTTACTAGAGTTTCCTCATTGCGAGAAAACTGAACGCTCCTCTCCGACCAGTCTCCAGTGTCTTCTCTTTGCTCGCTGCCATGAGGGTTTTTTGTAAACAATTTCTTCCCCAGCACAGATATTCCTGTTTCCTCATTATAGTTTCTTTTGTTTTGAGAACTTTTTTTTTCTTTTTGCTATTGTCATATTCTTTGGGTCTTGGGTTGGAAATACTTCTTTTCTCATGTTAGTTTCCTTTAGTTTATTGTGCTGGGTCATGAGCTATTTCTTTTGTGTTTGTTTTTTATGTTAACTTTTTTCTGTATCTCAAATGGAAGATATAAAACATACTCTTGTTCTTTTAACGTTTTTATCCTACCTATGTATCATTCTAGCCAGCTAGCTTTTTACCTGCCTACAAATTTTGGCCCGTTTGTCTCTCTATAAACCTGTATATCAATTCTTTTATCTATCTGTCTGTCTATTTATCTGTCTATTTATCCTTCTACTTATCTATTAACATATGCATACACATGAATCTAAATAGTTGTTATTTATATGTTTGTCCACCACTATAATTTATCCATTTTTCCTCTACCAGTCTATCCAGCAATCTATTCCTGTGCATGCCTTTAATCTGAACCTACTAATTCGTTTATATCTTTATCTAATGATATAGATATCACAGTCTTTCTTCAATAAATTCATAATCATAATCATATTTCAATCTCTGGCTCTCTGTTTAGAGGAGATTTAGACTAATGTATCAAAGCATAACGGATCTTTTTATGTCGACTTCCCTGCTATGGTTCCTTCAGATTTGGTTAATTCTGACGAATTAACAGGTTTTAGGATCTTGGTTTTCTATAACAAAAAATTCAGTCTCAGCAAAGTTTGCTCATACGCACTAACTCCAGATTCTGTCTCCATATTTCTGAGAAAATAAAAACCCAGAAGAGTAAGATAAGGGCTAGTCTGTACCGCTGTCTGACCTAACATAAAACCTGAAGACAAATGTCACGGTATTGACCCATTGTCTGATGTTCCTGAAGATGGTCTTGTGGTGAATATAATTAGTCGCGAGATCCGCATCATAGTAACATGAATACAAGCAGATTTCTGGTAAATTTCCTTACCTATACTTTTTTCGTAAACATGCCAACAAGAATTCGGCAACAGTTGTTCTCTTGCCTGACTACAATATTTAGCCACCCATTTCGGTATATAAGTATTATTGATATCATATAATATCTTGTAAAAAATTGCAAAAATGTTTCATTTCGCTGGATAGTTAGCAGTCTTCTGAAACAATTATTTTTTTTCTGCATTGAAAATTTCAACGACTTTTTAGAATATGAAACAGAACAATTAATGTCCTAATATCTTAGAAAGTTCAAAGTTTTCTTTTAATGCTGTGAAAAACAATCTTGTTTCACAATTTTAAATATGATATAATTGACTCTTGAATAGAGGTAGGAGAAGGCTTTCTACTAATATAAATACTGCAAGCTTCTTAGCTAGGTCTACGAGGCCCTGAGAGAAACTTCCATGAGGAGGTGTTAAATACTACGGCTAGAACAATTCGTAGCTCTGTTAAACTGGCAAGAAAAATCATGTCTCAGTATTGCCTTTATTCTAAGCATAGAGATAATCTTTTTT
>BMAT01009217.1:52093-69735 GCA_019649035.1 Elysia marginata
ATAATTATGTTGATAATTCAAAGTCATTTTTGACATTTGAAAGCTCAGCAAGAAATAAAGTTATTATTATTAGAAGAAGAAGAAGAAGAAGAAGAAGAAGAAGAAGAAGGCTTAATAATACTAATAATAATAATAATAGTAATAATAATACTATTAATAATAAGCATAGAGATAATCTTATCACTGGACACGCAATACAGCCTTTATCGTTCAATCAATATTGAAATACTTAGCGTGTTTTTATTGCTGTGATTATAAGAAAAATAGGCTTAAAACGTTAAAGTACCAGTGCTGAAATGGTCTTTGTATTAGTTGGTTCTGACCTATAACTACCGCGTAATCCTCACTTTTTGTGCGGAATTTAGTATCAAGAGTGTGATAACAGCGTTTTATTTTAGGCGCGCAGTATTTTGCCAATGTGCCCCAATGTGCAATACGGAAGGCGGAAGAGATTGGTGTTTTCCCAAGATTCACGTGACCCTATGCGATGTAGGTCAAAACTATTATGTATTCTCAATCAGTTTGAACTTAGATTTTAATGACAGTATTAAAACGAATAGAAAAATTAACATTGTTAACAGCATCCAACGCTTCAGGCTCTTGCATGAAGACTTGTGCAGTGATGAAAAGGGCAAAATAAAAAAATACAAATTATTTTAAGGTTTGAGTGAGGGATGAAACATTTTATTACATTATATCTACCTTAAATGTGTAAAGGTTTTGATCGTACCACGATAATAAGGTGATATGTTTTTTATTTACCTTACAGGTTATTTTTTTTGTGTGTGTGTGTTTCTTTGTCTTGGAAATAAGACAATTTAAGAGTATTTATTCAATTACAACAGAATAACTGAAGCGATATAGATTTCTATTAATGTGAAAATCGGTCTACATCATATACAGAGCACAAGTACAAGGCAAAACAAGCAAAAACATTACGCGCAATCCAAGCTAGATCTGCATTGACTCTAAGTTTAAAAAGATCTAAAACCTTGATTACTTTCTCGATCTTAGTCAAGTTTTAGGACACCTAATAGAGTCTAGTTTGTAGATCGGGAAGCGGGCGAAACTATAATATGGATGTTCTTCCGCCTTCCGATCAACTTTTCAAAACTTGAATACCCAACTGCTTTCAAAAAATTCTACCAAACGTCAAAAGATCTACTTCTTATGATATAATATTGAGAGCTAGAAAGAAACTTATGGAGAAAAGAGATATAAAAAACCAAGCAAGGAAATGCGCCAAGGGAGGTAACATTGATAACTGGGTTCTCTGCCTTTTTTCTACAGCGCTCCACAATGTGGTTGTATATTGATTTCCTGCCTATCTTCTCACTGTGATGAAGGTTTCTTCTGAGTTGCATGCAAATGCGGTTTGGTTTCCATGCATGAGTCGGATGCATAAGCTTTCAAAAACCTAGGATAGCACAAGCGTTTATTTTTTGTTTTGTAGTGGGTGGGGTCTTCTTAGTTTTTTTCTCAACGTTCACAACAGGTGAGTTGTTGAGAAATAAAATTCATTTTTTTAAAATACATTACCACATAAAAAGTAATGATTGATGCTATCCTACTATCAGCCGCAACAGCTAATTTGAAGGATATTTTTTAGTAATTTTTGCATTACAGCTAGTCTCTGGGGTTTTATTTTTTTAAAGTCTATATTAGTCTTTGTTTTTGTGTTTGTTACAGAACCATAGTACATTTTCATAAATTTTTAAAACTTTTGCATCCTTTTCTAATTATCTCCTTCGTGGACTTGATAGAAGCCAAAATAACAGTGGCTAAGGATATGTATATGAGCCAAACCAATTGCAGTTGATTGTATGGCCTCAGGAACCGAAGCAATTAGGTTTGCACACGCAGTCATTAATACGAAAAAAGTTAATGAGATATAAAAAGATTCATAACAACAAGTAAGAGAGAGAGAGAGAGAGAGAGAGAGAGAGAACTTAGACGAGAAAGGAAGCCATGTTAGGTAGCTAACGTTGGGCCTATCGCGGTACCTGGCAGTGCGGGTTGGTTTCATTTTTTGCTCTCTGTGTATCGATATACCCCACTTCAAGGTGTTTTGGATGTTGTTAGGAAATTGAAAAAATTGGAGTATTTTACCCAAATATTTCTTTGAAAGTACAAAAAAAACCATGGCAATAAAATTTGAACAAAACATTCATATGGTAGAAGTGGTTATGTGTTTTAATCTCTCAATCCCACAGCAGTGAATTAAAGTTTAATTGTTGAAGTTATTACATGGGCAAATGCCAATCTGACCCACAACATATACTCAAGTCGTTCTGTCCAGTTTTTTTCTCTTTCTCAATTGCACCCAATCTTGAAAATAAATATCCACATACCTACGATTTATATTTTAACTTAAAACGAGTTATACTATGTCTTGCATAAAGCTAAATTAATATCGTAGTTGAAATTGATTTTCTGAAACTAGAGCAAAGTGAAAGTTGATAACGATATTTTTCTTCAGAGTTTTAGCACCGTGATGATGGAATTTAAAACATTCAAAATTTAAAAACAAAAGAATAAGAAACATTAAAATCATTTTCACATTATTTCCTCAAGATCTGGGCAAGACGGAAACCTGTAAGATCGCGTTCTCTACTCACATTTGTAATGTCGTTAAGATGAAATAATTTAAATACAGCCAAAGGAAAGCCTTCCATAGACGTTAGCCGGTGATGAGAAATCAATGAAGCAGTCAACATCCGGAGCTGGGAGGAAAAAATCAAAACTTCTGAATTCCAGGAGAGAAAGAAAGAATATAAGTTGATGAATGTTCACCTTAACAAATGAACAGATACGGTAGGGTAAATTCCTGAAGAAAAGGAAGCATGCTGGAGAAGATTAAATAATGAAAAAGCTACCTAAACGAAAGAACAGTTCAAAATTAAATTGGATTTCATTTTTTAAAAAAAAACTTGCATAAATTTTGAAAGGATTTTTTCTTTTTTTTTTTTTTTTTTTTTTTTTTTTGGGGGGGGGAGGAATAACATAACTGGAATTGTTGCAATTCAATAAAGGCACAGATCTAAATCTTTTTAACAGATTTGTAAATACTTGGCAATTCACTGGGCAAACAAATTCTTACTTGTATGTAATAATTTGGTTTTATTTTATTTTGACATATGACTTAGACATTAAAGAAAGCTGTACCAAAAACAGCTATGTAAATAACATCAACAAATATTAATTACAAAAACGAAAGAATCGCAAAATGGAAGAAAGGAACTTAAAATACAATAGGTGAGAAGTGCCTATAGCTAAGGAGGAAATTTAATTTAAAGTTTGAATGACATGAAAGGGGAATGACATTTAAACCTCATCCTACGCAGAACTATACATCTGGGGAATGCCTAATACACAGTCACACATACACACACGATGAAATGTATCCATATGTACAACTTGAGAAACTAATTAACGAGTTGGATTTTAGAGCGTGGGAAAGAAAGAAGTCTACGTTTGGTTTTGTTTTGTTTAGTTTTGTTTTTCTTTTGTTGCTCAGAAAGAAAGGGGTTCAAGGTTATAAAACTTTACACAGTGAGGAATTTGAACCCAGAGAAAAATACATAAAGACGGAGAGACAGACAGACAGAGAAGGGGGGAAATAATGCAAATGGTTGTTATACAAACTACTCGTACAAATCTATTATCGATATCTTACCTTTCTATGATTAACCTGCCTATGTTTATTCTAGCTTTCTTTTTAAACACCAAGATCTATAAGGAAGTTGGTCAATGAAATACATTAGACCAGCTCAACTCAACAACCTAATTCCTTCTTTTCAAAGAGTGAAACCGCTTTTATGAATAGACTGGTTTCTTTTCCGTGTTTCCATGTTTTCATGTAATTGTCTTTTTTGAAATAGGTGAATCATTCCATCTTTGTGTCCCAGTGCAAGACCATTAATGCCAAATTAATTATCTTATTAGTCGCCTGGAAAATTTGCTCAAGAAACGCTTACACGAGAGATATCGATTTATATTTTCTTACCTGCTTTTCATTCCCTACCATTAGATTTCCAATTATCTTTTGCTAAAGAGAATGCACCGAAAGAATTTCTATTAACGTGAAAAGGTGTGGGTTTTTGTCATATTTCTTTTCATTTTTCCAGTTTCCATTCTGTTTTGTTCTTTAGTCCTTTTTTCCCCACATTTTTTTGTCTTTCTAGTTTCTCTAGTTTATATGATACGATATAAATACGCCATTATAAAAACGAAATCATAATTTCTCTTCCTTTACTTCTTTTCTATGCAACGTATAAAAACCATGTATATGATTCATTTCCTTGAGAGCCATAGAGAATCATTTTTGTTCTGTTTTTTTTTCCTTTGTCTTGATTTGTTTGGAAATATTCTTATCACCACGTATTTTTATCTCCAGGGTATGTCTGTCTTAAGGACATCGAAAAGCATATTGTGTTCAGATCCGCCTTCTCCCATGGGGCTACTGTAGGATTACTTATTAGCAACCCCCTGACATAGGGTAGAGCTGGAAAGAGAGAACAAGAAAGTTTCCACAATACGAAATGGCTGGTTCAAACTCAACATTGATACCTTATCCCAGGTGAGTCATTTAAGTAACAAGATCATTTTCATAGCTCTTGATATCTCTAGATTGATATTGCTGATATAATTCACAATGCTCTTTTTTTTTGCTGATTTTAGTGTTTTCGTAGTTCTTCTTGAAAGGATGTTGCATTTATTATTGTTGCTATTGTTGTCATATTGATGTTTCTCTTCTGTTTATTAACAAGCACTAATAGCAGCAGTATCTGTAGCAAAAGTAGTAGTAATAGTGTAGTAGTGGTAGTAGTACTGTAGTAGTAGTGGTAGCCGTAGTAGTAGTAGTAGTAGTAGTAGTAGTAGTAGTAGTAGTATAGTAGTAATAATAGTAGTAGTCGTAATAGTCGTTGTAGTAGTAATAGTAGTAGTACTTACAGTAGTAGTATTGTAGTAGTAGTATAGTAGTAGTAGTAGTATTGTAGTAGTAGTCGTAGTATTCGTAGTAGTAGTATAGTAATAATAGTAGTCGCAGTAGTAGTAGTAGTTGTTGTAGTAGTTGTAGTAGTAGTAGTTGTAGTAGTAGTAGTAGTAGCAGCAGTAGTAGTAATTATTGTTGTTGTTGAAATCGTTGTAGAAGTTATATACGCAGGAGAAAAAAGATCTTGTTGCTTTTTTTTTGTTGTAAATATAACCGCAATCAACTATTACGTTGCCATCATTGCCATAGTAGTCATTTTTTTGACGAAACAATCACAGTGATTATTTTGATGATCTTAGTTACCATCGTCAATACTTTTTTAATGTTTTGCATTGACTTACTTACTTTTGACTTAATGCCCGTCCGCTGCGACGTCAACTGAAGTCTCTGCCTGGGCTGATCTGTATCTGTCGTCAGGTGCTTCCAGTCATATCTGTTCTGTACTATGTCGCGAAGTTTGTCAAGGTTTTAATTGAATGTACTCGTAATCTGGTTGGCCAGTGATCTCTGTTGTGTTGCATCGATGTTTTGCATCACCTGTGTATAATAAAAGCTTTGCGTACAATATTTTACTCATTTCAGATAAAATTATTACGCTTCGGGTTTGTACTAAAAGCATCTTAAAATGTTATTGATTTCTTGGTGAGTTTTGGTATTGCGTGATAGCCGCTCCGAAGTTTTTTTATGGCTTCCACGCCGAAAACGGAAGGGCACAGGGAAACGCCGTAATTTCATATACAAAACGTCTTCCGGAGCTGCGTGTAATCAGGCATTAACTCCCCTGTTGTGCTGGTGCTGACATACATCTGTAGACAGATTTATCACCTTCAACCCCTTGGGCCAATTGATATGAAATTTAGCTGTTTGGTTTGCAAATGGAGGCCTACGTACGGTGCGGTACTTTTAGATGTCGTCAAAATATAAAGGAAGGAAAAGCAAGATAATAAAATGCGGGATTGAGTAACCTTTATAGAGAACAGAAAGATGTATTGCAGTCAGAACTGTCGGTGGTTGTCTTATGTTTTAAAGGTGCCGAAAAGGATTGTGAAAATATATTCCAAAAATATGAACTGTTCTAGGTTCTAATATATGGGAAAAATCTAAGGTTCATACTTTGGTAGAGTGGCAGCCTATGCGACTGGAGAAACCATAAACTGCTGTGCTTCACGGCTTCAACTCAAGAGCCTTATAGGACTAAGCGAAAAGAAGAAAGTGTGCATACCTTATTAAAAATGACTTTGTCAAGTGTTATTAGTCCTATCTGAATCAAAGTTTGTGATTATACATGTGTTCTTCAGTATATGATAAACAAAAAAATATTGCTTTAACTGCTTATTTTTTTAAGCGAAAAAGTTTTCTTGAGTGTGGTCACCTTCAAGAACAATCAGGAACCAGTATTCAGTATTCAGCTTTCTCTCCTCTTGCTGCAATAACTGCATCAAATCGCCTTCTCATAGAGCTGTTAAGCGAAGAATAAAGGCATGTGAAATACTGTTTGGTTCTTCTTGCAGAACTTGAAGCAGCTTTAATTTGTTGGTTGACAGCTGGTACATTTGGTCTTCATCGAAGTCGGTTTTCAAGCTCACACCAAAGAAGATTAATTGGCGTCAGGTCCGGCAAAATAGCCCTCTGATAACACATTGATAACATGGGAATTTTTTTCTCAGGTGGTCTAAGAGATTTTCCACTACATGGGGGCGAGCATTATCTTGTTGGAAGACCATAACTGGCTCTTGGTGGTAGAAAAGAGTTCAACCTTGGGTTTAGCGACCTCATCTCTATATTTAACAGCTGTAAGATTGTAATTGTCCAGAACAAATTGGATGCGACCAGCATGATATATTGCTCCACACTTTCGTCTCTTAAACTGTCCCTCTCTGACACACCGCAATCAATATTATGTACTCCCTGACATCGGTACACCAAATTTTACCCAATCATGCTCCAGCAAACATTAAATTTTTGTAAACATGACGTTTGCCTATCCGGGTACAGTTTAACGAAACTATGACCACTTCCTCTCCTTTACCTCAATTGAAACCTGGGTTGTATATGTAGTGATCTCACCTCATTTATTAGTTAACATAGTTATGCGCGCCAAACCAGGGCTGTAGTACTTGGGAAATGATTTGTCATATTCTCACTACACGTTTGATGTAACGTTAGTGTGCAGAAGTTGTTGCAAATTGGCTGCCTGTCCTTTACCGATTAAAAAAAGTCTCAGAACGTGATTCTGAAGCTGTAAGACTGATGAACATTGAAACGCTGGACTACAGCATTGGTTGATGCGCTATTGGGCATATCAGAGGTCATTATTTTGCGATGGTAGGGGCTCAGTCTAGGCATTGTTTTAAATTTTTTTACTTGATTCACAACAGCCAGAACTTCGTCCTGTGACTATTTTTTTCGATTTTTGACAGCCACTTCTAAAGTGTTTGACTATTTTTTTCGATTTTTGACAGCCACTTCTAAAGTGGCATGTAGTCACGTATTTTAATATTTTCGAATGTGATTCAGTGTCAACTGGTCCATTACACCGTGTGGTCGAAAATAATACTTGCTTGAGTTTTTTGTTCGCAGTTTCATGATGACCCGATATTAAATCTGAGTTTTCAATTCTAATCTACAGGTACTTGTTTTTTGCCCGGAGAGCCCACTACATGTATATCCATGTTCACAATCCCGCGTTGACATTTATATATAAAAGTAATGTCTTTTAGTTCAATGCCACCTGTTGCTTTCTGATGTATTATGTTCATTTGTTATTCCCTTGTTTTCTGCTTTGAATTGTTGTAATCTGTCCAAAAAGCTGTATAAGATTAGGATAGTAACGCTCACACTTACAAACCCAAGCCAGAAGTAACTGTTACAATTACAGCACAAGTTACAGTACACTTTACAGTACACATTACAGTTCACGTTACAGTACACGTACTATGCCTTCCTCCAGGAGTAACATCACCCCCGAGCTGTGGATTCCTTATGTCCTGATCGGCGCGAGCTGCGTGACGTTTCTAGCTGTACATTTCTGGTGTTACCACAAGCGCAACAGGATAAGGTCAGTAACACACGGTAATAACACAACAAACTCAACAGGCCACCAATTTAATAGTTTGTAATTGTTTATTGCTTGACCATGACTTTTTGTGCACCAAGTCAAAATTTTGATAATTTTTTTTTTTGTGAATGGAAAAGATATTATCTCTATTCTTCAAACAATACATACATACAACTGGAATTGAAGATTCAGAAGAGAGTCAAAGTTTATTGAGGGCGTCACAAATATTTATAAAAAGTATTATATCACAGTTGTTTGGTTGAAATATAGAACAAAACAGTAGAAATTACTATCACTAAAGCTAATAAAAAAAAACTTTACTCTCCTTTAGTGTGTGGTTTGATGAGTTGTACAAAGAAAAACTCCTTGATTTTCTTGGAACATCCTTTAATAAAAGAAGTTTATTTGTACGTCAGTTCTTACATTTTTATCCATCTAACTCGATATTTCTCAGCCAAGTCATCCCTTCTTCTATCTCTGAAAACATAGGTTTACATGGGAAATTATTTACAATCCGTCAATTGTATTTATCAGCAACTCTATCTAAATAACTTGACTCTATATTCCAGAATTATGAATGGCAATGCTCTGTTTCACCTTAACCCAACCACCGATGCTTTCTCTGTATACTTCATAAATCTCTATTTGCGTATCTATTGTACAGAATAACCTTGTTAAACGTTGTTACAAAATTGAAGAATGAATTCTTTAAAAACCATACCTCTGAATCTACATTTTTCCTATCCATACTGACACAGATATCTCCGCAAACGTGACGAGTCTCGGGTCAAATCAGGCCTGCTGGAGCGGAGACGCATCACAACTTTGATAATGTCCCGGTACCAAGCTGAACTAGGTAAAAACGCATCTTAAGAAAAAAAAGATGCGGGGGATGGAGGGGGGCATGAGGGAGTTGGCGAAAGTTTTAGTCAATTTTAGTATTCGTAAAGGAGTTTTAAATTGAACATGAACCAAAATAAGAACGCCTATCAACATTTTCGAAAGGTCTTGAAGAACCGCATAAGCTAACAGGGGAAAAGCGGATATAGATGGAAAAATATTTTTCAGCATCCCCATTTTTCCACCAAAATAACTGGAAAACATAAGATATAATTTAAACCTAGTTTGAGAACAGAAAGTCTTTAGTTTAATCTAAGCTATAAATGAAGAGACTGTTTGTTCAAAACAATGCATAATAGTCTAAACGTAACAGTAGAAGCAGCAACAGCAGTAGCAGTAGTAGTAGTAGGCTAGTAGTAGTAGTAGTAGTAGTAGTAGTAGTAGTAGTAGCAGCAGCAGCAGTAGTAGTAGTTTGTTTTGTTCTTGATGCTCTTGTTGTTGTTGTTGTTGTAGCAGCAACAACAGCAGCAGCAAAAGAAATAGTGCTGGTAGCAATAGTATTAGTGATGGTGGTGGTAGCTTTTGTTATTGTTTCTCCAACGCTATCGAAAATCACTTTTAAAGGCTAGTTTATAGTGCGGTTTCTTTGCCTAGCCTTAGTTTGAAATGAGTGCAATGGGAGGTAACTAATAACAATAAGATTAAAAAGGAAATTTCTGTATTTATAGCCCTTTGAATAAAGACGTTTCAAAAATCCATTGTTAAAATCAGGAAATGATATTATTACGATTTTGTTTACCTTAACATGAAACAATAATGTCATGATTTTTTTAAGATTATTGGCTTGCTAATAATCATTGTGTGCTTTTTATACTCTTCTTGCGTCCACGGCTTGACACCGGTTACTGTTGTAGAGGTGACATCGAATGCTAACCCAAGTCTTCCTGCATCTCTACACATTCCGTGGGACACAGAGCTTCAGGTGAGACCGTCCCTAGCGTACAGCCAGAACGTCACTCTGGAGGACAATGTAGAAATCGTGATGAACGACGCTCTTGCAGCTTCTGCATGGAACAAAGGAAACGCCAATGTGGATATTGACAAGGCTGCTAGAACCAGTAGCGGCCCCTTTGCAACGGAACAAGATATGGCACGAACAGCCGTAAAAGATTATCCACCCATTGATATATCGACAATCGATAAAGTTGGCATTGGTAAAAGATACAAAGATACTGCTAATCAAACAGATCAATCATTCACCACAGAGGTGCAGAGAATATCAGATCGTATTAAGGACTGGGGAAGCTCAAAAGGTTCTCAAAGTGGCGAGCTTCAAACTGTGTTCCATCAACCGGAGGTTAAAGGAATTTTCAATATACCACAGCGTTATGCTTGGGACGGATATGGTTCGCCTTTGGGAAGTAGCCAATTCAACATCCCCATAGGCAGGCAGCCTGCTAGTCAAATAGAAGGATCGCAATTTTCTTTCAATCCAATAAATGACAAAGACAATACAGCAAATAAACGGGAAACACTACGCTTTCAAGACAATTCTAAATCCAAAGAGGTTGACACCGGGAAAGTGGATCATAGAGCCAAATGGATACAACAAGATAGTCAATCAAGAATACACAACGTCCAACCCTGTGACAATACTATGGACCAAATGATAAATAGAGTAAAAGATACGTTTCAAGAGGGCACTGCAGGGGCCCTTAAAAAAGAAGTTCTCAGATCGCCAAATTTTAAATCTAATACTTCTGCGAGTAGTGTGTCTTCGCCTATTTCTACATCAACAGTCTTTGTATTTCACGGCCATGCTCCTTCCAGCCAACAAGAATCCCTTGCTGGTAGCCAGCCTCAGACAGTTGGCCAGTTTGACGCTGGCCTCGCCCGTAACGGGTCTGTATGTAGCCCAGATTGTTCAGAGGATGTTGTAGATGTTCGCACCGGATGTGGGTCGCCCGATCTTCCCAGCGCCATATCGCTTGATGGTGAGGTCGATTCTTCTGTGTTGGAGATAAAGTGCGTAGATGGCTACAGTAAAGGCTGTCTTGCTCACACAAGCCTAAGCAGCTCTGGAAATGATACTAAAACTCACATTTATGCCCCGATCTTTCAGGCAGATGATCAATTGTCTGAGGCATCTGACAGTCCCACAAAGATTTGCAAGCAAAATATCGACAGCACTATGTCTTTTTCTAGACCAACATCTCAGCAAGCTCACGCTCAAAAGTTAGTCTTTGTGAATTCTCCTTACACAGCTCCAACAGAGCGTGAAAGCTCAAGCACTGTGGGAAAAGAAGGAACTAAACTAGTAAAGGACAGCAGAGCGAAGCCACCGTCGTCGTGCGACCAGGTGATTGGGTGTGTTTCAACACCCGGTGCCAGCGTAGATCAGTTTCACGGTGTGGCTGGTACGTGCGAGCAACCTGAAGTTCAGAATAATCATCTAGAAGAGACTGACTCGGTCATGTCGGTGACGGTTTAGTAACTGAAATTGAACACAAAAATGAAACACCTCCAAACAATGCTTGAGTTTTATCTGTTTACGAAATATGGCAAAGAACTAATGGGACAGAGTACTTAAGATTGAAAACGTGACAAGTCTTTAACCTTTTCACGTTTCTATTGATGAAAAAGAGTAACGAATGTGTTTACTCTCCTAATATTTTATATTATACGTGTTCTGCCCGGGACAAATCAAGTGCAGTATCTGCAGGGTAAACCATATGAGAGATACTGCACTTGGTTTGTACACGGCAGTGTTGCTAAGTAGTATTGCTTTTAGCGCAATTCCTTTTAAAATGGATGTACTCTTTGGTTTTCGGGCACTTACATGTATCCTTAAGTGTGCTACTATCACAGACAATCATGATCTTCTATTGTTGAGGCTTTACAAAAATAGGTGATCAAAGAACGAAAGGGTCCAGGATAAATGTGGCTAAGAAAATGTCAAATGTTTAATTGGTTTCCATAGATATATATTAGCGTTGTGTCTATCACAATTGCATCCCTGTCTTTCCAAACAGAAAATCACCAAGAAATTAAGTGCCCTTTATTTTTTAGTAACATTTTGTAATCTTTATGAAGAATGGAATGAAAATAGTACAGAGGCAATCATAAAAAGTAACGGCTCCAAAGAGACTACATAACTGTATTGTAAAAGCATTCAGTAAGCTTTTTAAAAGACTTTCGTTTCTTTACGTGTTAGATTTCGGTGATAGGCGCAGATAAGGGCTTAAGACATGCCAATCATATCCTTGCCATTTAATTTATGCATATATGTGTAATTTGTGTGCATTTAAAGAGTTTCACGAAGGAATTCTCTATATCTATTTGTACAAAACTTTGAGATTTTATATTCTTTTACAAAGAACTTAATCTCGTATTATCTTCCAGTTAGAGATGTCTTTTTTACAAGTGATTATACTATCGGTAGTAACAGCCAATAGAAAAAATAAGAAGACCTTGCAGATTTTAGACTTTTTCTCAGCTTTTTGAAAATGATTTGCGATGTGCTTTGTCGGAAAACCAAACAATTTACGCCTATATTTGCCGATGGTATCTAAAATTGACTCCTGTATGAATCCAGATGTGTTCGCTTTATCACTTCCTCACCTTAATTCATGAGCATCCATTAAACTTCTCAGTCTTCACGTACTCAAATTGAAATAAACGTGCTCAGTATGACAATATTTCTGATTTTTTCTTTGATTTTTGTAAGTTTACCTATATACACAAAGCAGTGTTTGTTCAGTTCTACAAAAAAAGAATCAGATAAAATTGCAGTTTATGCCATGTTGTGCTTGCCTTAAAATGTTTACTGTTTTTGTGTCACCCGGAATAAAACAGCCAGTTAACTCTACCAAGACCTCAATTTTTTTTAATCCGCAAATTTTCTTCCAATTGAATTTGACACAATTATATTTCGCTGCCCAATAGTAGGTGAAATTTTCTCCCTAGTTGACTATTTCCAATGTATCCTACTTTGTAGGCGGTTCAGAGAACCACAATTTTATTATGTAAGCCTTAAAATACTGATCCGCGCTTGGAGGAAGAACTTTCATCATCTTGTAAAACAAACAACATTAGCAGAAACTCAAGCCCAGTTTAGATTTTTAACAGAACAGTTTCAAACAATTGTTGATAATAGCCTTGAAGATAAGCTGAAGATTGCGCAAAATGCGGCACATTTTCAATGGTTTCGGTGTTCTTCCGCACAGTAATGACATATCTTTTTTTTTACAAAAATATATACAAATGATTAGGAGTTTGAAATCTTTAGGGTTGAACCTAAGCATTCATAGTGAACAAGTTAAAGTATAAGAGCTGTAACTGATCTATCTTATTTGGTTTCTAATAAAATTAGAACACAGTTGGTCTTCTCTTTAGTGGGCCAACCCTCTCAAATTTTGTTCAAAGATAGAGAGATTAATTATATCTACTTATGATGGAGTGTCGGGCCTGCATTAGGGTGGCCTAGGGTAGAACCACACCAACGTCGAGCCCCACGGTCAGACTGAACCCGTCATTTTATTTTTCCTTGATTTTCTTCTTGCTCTTTTTTCTCTTTGGGTTTTTTTCTAGACTGCAGTAATGCAAGCCAAACCAACTCCTACTCCTACAAGCATGTGTGCGTAAAATCAGCACCGAAAACGCATTCACGTATCGCAGTCTAACACATCAGCTGATATAATTTATAGTGATTGAAATATTTTAAAGTTATGAAATTTGCAGTAGATAGATTAAATCCTTCAATCATTTGATTGCGCAGTGGCTGCTTCTTCTATTTATTGTAATTTATAGTGACAGCTTTTTTAGTCGTTTCTGGTCTGGAAACGTAACTGACTTTATCACAAAGTTCCACCACCACCAAGATCAACAAAAAAGCCGCATTATGTGAAAGGTGTATGACCGATCTACAATTATAAAATGCAAGCTACCATAAAGGTAAACAAATGTAAACTGATTTAAGTTATTAAAATTTTGATGGAGTTACACCAAAATGCGAAAGAACAGTACTTTGTTAAAACGCCACCATTTTTTAACGCGTCAATGTTAAAGTTTTGGGCTGAGAGCCGCCGTGAGTGTTATGAGATGTGTTCAGACCTAGGCTGCCATAGGACAGGCCGAGTACTCCAACATGAGTAGATATCATATTCCCTATATTTTGTATGTAACTTTGTTATGGGCCGGCCCATAACAGCAAAGCACTAGTTGAGTTCTCATGTGCCCTAAATATACTACGAAATTAAAAGAGATAGATCATTAGAACTCTCATGCAAAAGTTTGTTTACATTTTGACTGATAGGCCTTTTGAATATGGTTGTCTAGGTTCAGGCTCGTTCAGGGTAGAACCACACCGGCGCTGGGACTGACGTCCGACAGTGACATCTACTCATGTTACGAAAAAAAAGTTAAGCGTTCCTATTGTATTGGCAAAAACCCCTAAAAACCGTTAGGTCCGGATAGACCGTCACATAATTTTACACAACCCGTCCCTATCTCTCTTCCTTGTGGTCATCTTTCTAAGGACGTCCAAGCACCGTTTTTTTTTTTATTATTCTTTTGGGTCTTAGATTTAAGTTTAGAAACTCTAAAAATACTTTTCTAATTCTAGAACGCCTCTCCTCTTTTTTTCTCCTTCTGTCTCTTTCTCCCCGTCTATGTTGCCTCTCACGCCCTTTCAGCCTTTTCCTTATTTTTCTCACCCTTTTTCTATTTCAACGCACTTTCCCCATATCCACCTCCTCCATTACTCTGTTAATGGAAAACGTAGGCCCTTTATAAATTAAAATATTTTCGGTACCAAATTATTACTTATCTTATGTCACGTTCGGTTTTTCAATTATTTTTTAGTTTTGGTTTTTTCTTAGTTTAAATTTGTTTAGACCTGTATTTAATACTTTTGCAGATGCCACAAGCCAACTAGACCCATGTCCAGGGTCAGAAAAAATGATGAGGGCTTTATACCTATTGATTTATAATGGCTTTTATACCCAAGTTTCTGGAACATTTTTGGAAAATGATTGCCCGAGCGTCCGGAACAGTGGTCACCCTTGAAATCCGTCTGAGAAAATGGGCGCCTACTCAAAATCTGTACCCGGCTTTCAGAGACATCCGGAAAAATAACAGGTTCATCCTGCTCCTAAATGTTTCATGTCCATTCCCACTCCCAGGGCAAGACTAGGCTGAGAGAAGGAATTTTGGCCTAAAAAGTATCCAGAAAAGTGGGGATTTCATAAAATTCTATGAAAATCTGACACAGGATCGAGTCAGAGGATTGAAACTTGGTCGGTGCCTCATTTGAATCATCTAGATTTAGTCTAACTAAGGCCGTTAAAAGTGACCCCAAACAACAACCCAAACTCTACTCCTAATTAAAATCCGCCATAAGGCGGTTTGTTGACCCCAATAGCCACAAGACTATTTCCGGGTAGAAATAGGTCAGAATCATTGGTAGGACACCATTTTACAAAATTTTCAATTTAATAAAAGCCCTTGTCTGATGTTCTGATGAAGCCAAGAATTGCGATATCCTCTGCAAATTTTAACACTTTTTACAGCCTCGAGTTCAAATCGGTAGTAATATGGTACATAGAGATGGTGATAAGATACAACCATGGGGTGCTCCTGTGATTAATGATATCTATGGTGACAATGTCATGGTATAATTTGTCTTAAAAAGTTAAGAGCTCTGATTTAAGGGTTCAATTTTCAGTTTGCAGCTTCTCAATCAAAAGATGTGGTTGAATACAAGAAGCGGGGAAAAGTCTAGAAATAGCATTCAGGCATAGGATTTTACAGTTTCTTGGGGTGTCAAAAAAGAATCAGATAACAGCTCCTTCGACGACTTTCCGCTTTGACTTTATGGTTCTAAAAAGTTTTTGACTTTAAATTTTATGATCGCCAAGACAATTCTTTCTAACAATTCCACTATAGCTGGTGTTGAGGCGTCATTCATTTTTTTCTATTTTACTTTTTTTAGGACACTGGAATAATTTTCGATGTTTTCTAAATGAGTGGGATTTGCATTTATTCAAATGGTACATTGAAAATAAAAGTAACAATTGGTGCTACCTTAATTAACGTTGCGTATTTTTAACACATTCCCGCTCAGCCTGCCTGGCCCTCTCGCTTTGTTTACATTGGTGCGACCCATTTCCCTTTTAATTATTCAAATTCACTTGTAAAATTCATTGCGTCAAATCTTAAATAGTAGCTGTTCAAATGATTTGCATATTCAGTCTCATTTGGCACACTTTAACGGTTCCTACTTTTCCCATATATGTTTCTATGTATTTTTAAGATAGTTAGAGCTGGAGGGCTGCTCTGGTTTTTCTTTGTGTTTTTTTGCTTAATTTCTTTATTCTGTTTCTTTTTTTTATCTTTATTATTAATCCGAAACATGACGCGCAAAACCTACACTAGATCTAGGCCTAATCTAGACTCTAAAAAAAGGTATCTTCTAGATTAGCTTTAGAGTATTAAGTCATATTTTAGACACAGACTCTAGATTCTACTTCTAGATCTAGATTCAATCTAGGACAAGCGGACGAAACTACAATTCATTTATGTGCTTTTCCGCTTTTCACACTAACTTGTCAATGTGCGTAAAGATTGGGTTCAATAATCAAGCCCATAAAATCGATTTGTTGTCAGTCTTTTCCAATTTTTCCCATCAAATAATACTCTAGTCTATAGAATGTGAGGAACAAAGGTAAACTCTCGTTAAAAAGTTATGATACTATTTAATTGATTATAAGTTTTTTAAAAGGCCATCCATTTGTATTAATTATCATAGCTTTGTGATTAATGATGAGAAGGGCAGGCCTATGATTCTAACATGTAACCCCTTAAAAGGGGAAACAATACTGCTTTATTCGCGTAGCAGTAGAATTTTAAGCAGTATCCCTTTCATATGCAGACCTATGAATTGTTTGGTTTAATAACATGAAGACAGGCAATAAACAAAGTTGTGATGTTTAGTTAATTAACTGATTATCTTTTACACAAACACCGCGTTATCATCGTCATCAATATCACATCTTCATCCTCACGCACCATTTTTGTTTATCTACACCATTATTATTGTCATCAATAATGACTTAAAGGAACATTAAACTGTGTGGGGAAGTGAAGATAGAGTTAATGCTGCAGATCGTGAGCTACAAAGGAGTCATGATCAAACCGTGACAAAATAAAATAAGTTGCTTTTAAGCAAGAGTTGGGTTGAACCATTACAATATATTGCTAAACAACATAGTAATTATTCGATGTAATTTTCAGTTTACACAGTTAGAACAAGCAGATTAAGTTAAGTGCCCGATTTAGCAGGTAACAATCCACCTTTTAAACATTGTAAAACATCATAATGCACCTGTTACCTAAAATTTTTAGTGACTTACAAGACGCCCACTTGTCCTTTTCAAAATTACATTACAAAAACAGTTTTTTACCTTATTTACAAATATTGATTAAAAACTGGCCACGTTTTGTTCCTACTCTAGTTTAAGCTTTGTGAGCTGTGGATATTCACAACTCAGTGGGTGCTAGGTGCCTGGAGACTGAAAGCATGCCAATTTTTTACTCTTTGGACTTAAACATAGTAGTCGAAAGAACGCAATCTTCATTAATTTTGACATTCAGGAAGAGCACGAAGGAGAGCGTCATGTAAATCTTTCTGAAATATCATATCATTGTCGTGTAAAGGCAACGTTCTCTTATTTGATAGTTCTTTTTTTT